>JAADKA010000063.1:0-105437 GCA_009982855.1 Lizonia empirigonia | reverse complement strand
CATGGCTAAGCGGACCATAGTACAACCACTGGTTTCTATACGATGGCAATCCTGCTGCTCAGGTCATTCTAGCCGACTCGCCACTTCGCGAACGAGCTCTTCCAGTGTCTGTGTGTGGCTGCTGCAGAGACGTTGTATGTGTAGAAAGGGCACGCCGCACAGTTGTGACGGACCTCTCAGAAGTGCGAACATCTGCAGCCAGGTGTTCGATCTGTGCCTTGCTTCTCTCCGCCCTGCAGCGTTGTGAGGTCGATGGCAATGGCAAGGTTGTCTTACAAAAGACACCTCGCGAAGTGCTTGCAGGGCCAACAAACCTGCGCCTTTTGCGATTTTCCGTCGATCCTGGTGAGTACTTGGTTTTGCATGACACAATCACTTGCTGCAAGAAGACTGATCGTATATGCTGACTGCAGAGTATGCGGGAAAGTACAACGACTCCACGCCAGTCGGTCGCCCAATCTTGACCGAATCTGTCAGCCTTCCACGATCTACGCTGCTCCGCGGTTGGCTTCGTTGGTGCGATGAGGGGCATGAGGACTGTGGAAAACCCCGAGCTCAGCCCGTGACAGTCCTACCAACAAGACTGCTGGATGTCGGCAATCCGGGTGAGCAAGATCACAAACTAGATATAGTTCATCTTGTTTGTGGTACGGACGCGACCACGCAGCAATATGTTGCTTTGTCGCACTGCTGGGGCCAGATTCCGGAGGAAGACATGATGATGTTCTGTACAACTCAGGGCAACATCGACCGACGGCAGCGTGGATTCGATGTCTCGGAACTCCCAAAGACTTTTCAGGACGCCATCACGGTAACCCGGGAAATCGGGGTTCGCTATATCTGGATAGACTCGCTCTGCATCATCCAATACGGGGACGACAAGGCAGACTGGAAAATCCAGTCCCGTCTGATGGAGAGCGTCTTCTCTCAGGCTTACTGCACAATCGCTGCAACCGCGGCTGTCGACTCGAAAGCAGGGTTTCTCATGCGGGACGTACGCTTTGACAGTGTCTATGTTCGGGACACCTCTGGTAACGAGTTCTATGTCAGCAATGACATCGATGACTTTGACAAACACGTGGGAAAGGCCAAGCTGAACACGAGAGCCTGGGTGATGCAAGAGGCGGTCCTGTCGAGGCGAATCATCCACTTTAGCGCCAACCAAGTATACTGGGAATGCGGTAAAGGGGTTTACTGCGAGAATTTCGTAATGCTTGAAAGGTACGACTCTCGACCCGTCACCAGAGGATCCTTTGTTGATGCGCGCCCCTTCTAGCCAATACACAGACAGATACTTTACGCTCGATTCGAACTTCCCAAAGCGAATGCTTATCTCAGGCCGAAAACGTACACTAAACTGTATATCTTACCTTGTACAAGAGTACTCGAAGCGAGACCTCACAGTTCCGACGGACAGACGTGTTGCGATATCTGCGTTAGAAGACCGCATCAAGGACGCGTTGAACAAGCGTTACGGACGTGCCTCGAACTATCGAAGCAGCAGATACGGCATCTTCCGAGACTTTCTACACCGCAACCTTTTGTGGCGTGCAGACGACTGTCAGCTGAAGAAGATTGAGCATGAACCTCCTCTGCCCTCTTGGACATGGATGGCGTATAGCGGAGGTGTCAAGTTCATCGATGTCGCGTTTGGTTACATGGAATGGATCGATAGCATCCGTTTCGACGAAGAAAGGGGAGATGCCATCATCGCGACCTTGTGGATGTTTCAAGAAGGAGCAGCAAAAGAAAAGATTCACTTTGATCTGGGTGAAGGTGACATCCTTGGCGAACAATACTGTGTTGTTGTCGGAAAGACGATACCCGAACCCGGATATGCAGACAATGATCCAACAAGCACTGAGTACCATATCTTGGTTGTTGTATCAACGGATGTGGACGGAGAGTACAGGAGGGTTGGAGCTGGGACAGTTCACTGCAGCCACGTTGTGAGGCAGAGAGCTGGCGTGCGAGTCGTTTGAGCAACACCCACAAGACACGAGGCTCATGAGGATTGAGACCCCAGTTCTTTTCCCTTGTCAGATGATCATGAATTACGAAGTCAAGTCCCTTATCTGGTTTCGTGTCGTTCCTCATATACAGTAGTTGGTTGGTTGGTTGGTTGATTCCTACACGGTTTCAGCCGCTAAATGCAGCTATGCCGGATGCCAGACGTGGCAGACAGCCGACACGGTGCGAACGTGAGTCTGCACCGCCCCACTTCACTCTCGAAAGAGCCATCTGTCCCCAGAGGCCTGGCGTTGTCTGGCTTCTATCTACGACTATGTACATTTCGTCTCCAGAAGTGACGTCTTTTGCCTGTGTTTGTGTTCTGCGAACTATGTTTCCGTATGTATGCCGTACTCGAAGCCTCGTATGTGCAGCGTTGTTTAAGGCTCGTAGAGGCATGGTTGCCTCATGCTTTGCGTCCGTAATACCTTCAGTCTCCCCCTAGCGTTCAGCTGTCGTGTGTGCTAGCTTGCCCCGATACCCCCAGGGCCTACAATATGTTCCCCGATCTCTGGTGTTCTTCAAGTGTTATGATGCCGTCCACTAGGTTCCTATGTGGCCGTGTTTTGTGGTGTGACCTGCCACCGGGCGCAGCGGCAGCAGCATTTCGTCGTAACGCAGCTTCACAAAAGCGATGCTCCGCTCGTGCGTGCCGTCGAGCCTACTGAGCATGAGAGCTCTTGCGCGAATCTCCTCAGACCTTGTCAGGTGTGTCGAAGGGAGACCACTCCTTCAACACGTGGGGCGACAGTGGACAAGGCTGTCTGGTGATCTGTAAGTGTGTTGTGGCACCAATAGTAGCATGCCAGGATGTCTGTGAAGAGATTCGTGCGAGAGGTGATGCCGTTCAGCTCGACGGCTCGTCGATGCGGGACGTCGCAGACTTTGTCGGATGGTGATAGGCTAGCCAGAAAGCCCATCAATGACTGTGTGTGTGTGTATCGTAACCATGATGCTGGATAGGGTGTCTGGGCTCCGTCGTCGCGCCTTGCGTTGCTGTGTCGTGGCTAGATGGCTGCCGCTGCATTTGGTAGACGTGTCATTTTAAGTAGCTTGCTCGCAGAATTTGCTATCTGTGCCAGCCAGGGCCGCAACAGCAGCTCTACAGGTACCAAACTGACGCGGGGGGCCGCGCGATGGCCTGTAGAGACCGTTGCGGCCTTTGGCGGGTGTATTTGCAGTCCTTTGTGACGATAATTCCAGAAATTGAGTTCTCGCTGTTTGTCGTGTTTTCCCCTCATATACAGTACGCACTTTGGTTAGGCATGCGGTGTGCAGGTGTGATGACAGGATGTTCGGGCTCTAAGCGCCCATTTCAGGTGTTATGCCAAAGCTCTAACGTACCTCACAAGCGAGCTGGCCACACAAGCGAGCTGGCCACCTGCGCCAAGACCCTACCAAAATCAGTACTGTACACGACCGTAGAGCACCGTCAAGGATAGTAATTAAGAATCGTAATAGGCTATTCTACTCAGAATCTACTAATACTTCTTGCTTACACGTACGTGCGTTATGCCCTGCCTCGCCGCAGCGTCCACAGCGTCGTTGGCTAGGCTCACCTGCCTCAACGCGCACCCTCTTCTTTGCCTTCTTCCCATCACTACGCGCCTCAAACTCCTTAAGGGTCGTCAGTCGTACGCCCTCCTCAATCGTTAAGATACCCTGCTGCTGTATACGCTTCCTTTTATGCGATCTACGCTTGAGAGGTGGTGCTTGCCCTAGAAGATGATGAAGGGTGGGATCGACCAGCCCATCGCATTGATCCCTTGGATCACTGTAGTCCACTCTCAATTGCCCTGCTGAACGCTCTTTGGCCGTCCTCGACGCTCAGAACTAGTGACTACTGCTCCAGTTGATATCATGCCCATCATGAAGCCAGCCTCGTCAAAGTTGTAGGTGTCGTCATCAAGGATACCATACTTAGCCTTCATGTTCTCTACAAGCCGAAACCAGCCTTGTATAATCTCAGGATCCTCGCAGAGAGCTCTCTTATAGTCATATTTGCGATTGAATTTGACCTTGAGCTCAGGGCGACGTTTGACAAAGTTTGCAGCCCAGTTCTGGCCAACAGGATCACGGTGACGCTCAGCCAGCAAAGAATCAGCCATATCCTTCACAGCAGCAAGCCGGGGCGGAAATCCTCGCGCGTCGAGGTCAAGGGTATGCTGAGTAACTACATCCTCCTCTGTCTTAAGGAGATTTATTGAGTTGGGCGTGCAATCGCGTCGATAAGGTGTTTCAGCAAGGCGATTACTGAGTGTTGTTCGAGAGACGTTGTAGATAGCTGCAGCACGTCTCTGGGATAGCGTCGCGTCGCGTTTGATAGCCTCAAGAGCAAGCTGTAGTCGAGCATCTTTTGAAGGTAGTAGATTGTCTGGTTGTTGGCTCATCGCGATTATACTATGCGCAATAGTATGTTTGGTGGGGTCTTGGCGCAGGTGGCCAGCTCGCTTGTGTGGCCAGCTCGCTTGTGAGGTACGTTAACGTAAACCATCAGTGAGCCGGCCACTTTTCCTTGGCATAACCAACTCATGTTACGCATCCTCAATTTCATCGCTATCAAACAAGGAGCCTATATACGTCATGCTAGTATCTGATTCAGAAGATGCCTCTCTATCTTTTTTGCACGTTTGCGCGTTATGCCCAGTCCTGCTGCAGTTCCCACAGCGCCGTAGAGCTGGTTGGACTGGTTCTTGATCACCACCACCACGAGCCTTCTTAGATCGCTGAGGCGCTGCAGACGCCTCAGCAGCTACCTGCGCTGCTGCAGTCCCATACTCTATAGTGCCACCCTTCTGGATGCGCCTCCTTTTGCGCGATTTCCGCTTAGTCATTACTGCTAATTGCTCTTCAAGCTCGTGGATCCGAGCAGCTTGAAGCGCGTTTTGGTGCAGCATCAGTTCACCACCTTTTCTAAGCTGGGAGAACCCAGCCTGAGCTGTAACAGGCGACCGAGTAAAGGAATCGCGTACAAGCTTTGACTGAGATCCAAACTCATAAGTATTGCTTGGAGTCTTTGACTGCCACGGCGTTTCTGGGAGAAGGGGTTCTGGCGGGGTACGCAGCCGCACTTCAAGGCGATCCAACACGACCTGCGCGTTGACAGGGACCAACCCTGCTGCCTTAAAGGCCTTTTGACAGTTCTCCTCTGTAAACACGTCGAAAAACGCGTCTTTAAAGGCGGGGAGGAAGCCTTCCTTGTTGATATGGAAGACGCGTCGGCGTGCCAAGTCTCTGACGCGCTGGGAGTACTTGCGCTTCAGCGGCGAGAAGCAGACTACGTCAAGCGGCTGGAGAATGTGCGATGAGTGAGGTGGCATACAGAGGGTTAGGATCTTGTGTTCAAGGCAATAGTCCTTGAAATCCTGGTTGAGGTGGCTCTCATGGCCGTCCAAAATAAGCAGCCGGTATACCTCCACCTGGCGCGTCTTTGTATGCGCGTTAAAGTGCTTCAACCACTCTAGACCGAGCGCGTTGTTGGTCCAGCCATTCTCAGAGACTGAGAGCTTCCAATTGCGCGGTATTGAAGCCTCCTCGTACCAGGCAGAGATGTGGACGCGTCCCTTGTAGATGATGAAGGGCGGGGTCGCGTACCCAGCAGCGCAGATGCTCTGGATGACTGTAACCCACTCGCGATCGCCTGGCTGAACAAGCTCTGGCCGAGCACGTCTCTCTGCGCCTGTAACGACCTTCATTGAGCCAATGACGCCCATCTGGAAGCCAGTCTCGTCAAAGTTGTGCACGTCGTCGTCATGGACGCCGTACTTGGCTTTGGTCTCCTCTACCAGCTCAAACCACGGGCTAATAACCGCAGGATCTTCCTGCAGTATCCTCTGCCTATCTTTGGCTCGATTGAAGACTATTTTGAGCTCAGCTGAACGCGCCACAAAGCGCTCAGCCCAGCACTTGCCAACAGGCTCACCACCGCGTACAGCCAAGCCACACCGAACATCAACTTTTCCAGGTCAGCGAAAGGTCGATTTCCATCGATTTTTTCGTTCAAACACGACTCAAATGCCTTCTTAAATCTGTTTCCCAACGTCCTCTCCCCGCTGCAGGCGTTGTGGCAGGCGCGCTGCCCTCTTTTGTCTTTCAGCTCTTCGCTGAGCTGAATTCTCTTCAAAATGGCCCGTGCGCTACTCAGATTTTCACGTTCGGTCGAAGGCCACAACCACCACCAAGACAAGGAGACAGTTTTGCCACTCCTTGTTCTTGCAGTATAAGGGCATCGCCAGGCCTACCGCAAGGCTCTCCACGCGAAGAGCTACGGCGCAATTCGACAGAGCACCGGCTCTCCACACCCACAACGATGAGAGCTGCTTTCAGCTCTCTGAAGACCGACTGTCAGCGTCCCAGACCTGACACAACACGCAAACAAGGCAGCCAGCATGGCCTTAGATTTCACGACCCTTGGGGATAAAGAAGAAGGACAGGCCTGGCTCTGCCTACCTACTACACCTATCTCCTCAGACACAGGCATGGCCAAGCCTAGTACAAAGGCTCTCCTCGCGCAGAGCCACGGCTTCGATTCGGCAGGGCACCGGCTCTCCACACCTACCTACTCTTTCCTTTTCTTTCTCTCACGGCACTAAAATGCCTCTGAACACACACAAGGGTCCCACCCTAATGTACACACACTGCTCAGTCTCCCCAATTGGAAGGGGAGCTGTAGCTCTGAAATGGTAGCAATACCCGCGCAGGCAAGAAATGCTTTCTAAGGTAGTGTGTCAGCACTGTAATTCCATAGCTTAGCACGTCCTATATGCCCTTCGGGAGGCGGTGATGGTGGACTTAATCCCCATCCTATGGACGAAAATCGAATACCAACCAACCAACCAACCGCGTACAGCCAGCAGTTTATCAGCCATATCTTCCACCTCGCACTGCCGGGGCGCGAATCCTCGCAAGTCAAGGTCGAGTATATATTGAACGACTGTCTGCTCTTCGGTTGCAGTAAGTTTCTGGATCCCTGGTCGAGTTTGAGCGCGTTGAGTGATCCCGTGGAGCCGATCAGAGAGGCGCTGGTGTTTGACGTTGAAGGCAGCAGCTGCGCGTCGTAGGCTTTTAAACTGACCAGAAGCATAGGCCTCAAGAGCGAGCTCAATTCTGCCTTCCTGGTTAATTGATATCGCGTTAGGTTGTTGAGGCATGTTGGAGTTACTGGTGTGTTGGTCGTGCCAAGGAAAAGTGGCCGGCTCACTGATGCTTTACGTTAGCCAAGCTTAATACTATAATATTTTGCAAATATATTTAGAGAAGAGAATATTAGATAGAGGCTTAAAAAGCTAAGAAGAACGTGAGCGGGGTGACGCTAACGGAGGAACGACGGAGTTAAAGCTAGGTTCCTTCCAAAATTTCTATTTGGCTGCACGACGGCTGCCGCTCACCAGAACACGGCAACCACCGCAACACAACAGTCCCTGCCTTCCTCCAGACCAAGCCCTCCCGCTCGACGTCCCTTCCGATCAGCTTCCTCATTTCTACTTTGCTTCCTACGGGCGCTGTGCAAACACAATGATCCGCAAACAGGCCCGCGAGCGCCGCGACTACCTCTACCGGCGCGCACTCACCCTGCGCGATGCTGAGCTCGCCAGCAAACGCGCCGCCCTTAAAGCCTCGCTCGCATCGGGAAAGCCGCTCAACAGAGAGATCGCCGATGACGAGGCCTTACGCGCCGACTTCAAGTACGACGAAAGCCGCGCCGACCGCACTGTCGAAGAAGAGCTGGGCCTAGATGATGAGTACGCACAGCTGTCAGGCGTCGTGGACCCACGCATCTTGGTGACGACTTCGCGCGACCCTTCTTCGCGGCTGGGCACCTTCGCTAAGGAAATGCGCTTGCTGCTGCCAACGAGCGTGCGCCTGAACCGCGGTAATCTGATTCTGAACAACCTTGTCGAGAGCGCCAAGAGCAGTGGACTCAGCGACATTGTACTCTTGCACGAGCACAGAGGAACGCCCACTGCCTTGACCGTCAGCCATTTCCCCCACGGCCCCACCGCGAGCTTCAGCCTGCACAATGTTGTGCTGCGCGCCGACATTCCCAACAGCGCACGCGGCACTGTGTCAGAATCCTATCCGCATCTTATATTCGAGGGTTTCGAATCAAAGCTGGGCAAGCGCGTGGTGCAGGTCCTGAAGCACCTGTTTCCACCGCGCGAGGCCACTGCCAAGATTGGGAATCGCGTTGTCACGTAAGTGCGCATGTTGTACCTCACAGAAAATTGCTAACGCGGCCAAGATTCAAGAACATTGAAGATACGATCGAGGTTCGCCACCACGTCTTCGTCAAGACCGGATACCAGTCGGTGGAACTCGCTGAGGTAGGGCCGCGGATGAGCATGCGCCTGTTCGAAATCCGGGCTGGCACATTGGACAACAAGGAGGGCGACGTGGAGTGGCATCTGAACCAGTACACGAGAACGGGACGAAAGAAGGACTATTTGTGATCGATTTGTCTGTTTGTACTCATGATTGATGCATTGCTGCGGCGCATCTGGAATTATACCCTAAGTAGTAACCAACTCTTCATCTACAACGCCAAACGCCTGACCATGCATGACCTATTCACTCCACTTCGACCTCCTGGCTAGACTGCGCACCTTTCAATATGCCCCGCTTCGCCTTGCCTTTCCCCTTCTCCCTCTTCTTTTCCTCCTCCTCGGTCAGCAGACTGGCCTCCAGTCTCAGCCCCTTGCCCTTCGCCTTGCCATCTGACCTCGCATCGAAGTCTAGTAGTCTGACCCTCAGATCTCCCGTAACTTCTCCATCCTCACTTGTCCACACGCCCCCCTCATCTGATGTGTGGTAGTGGTTTGTGCCGGGTTCTGTCTGCTTGAATGTCCAGCTCGGTGGCAGGTGCGTTGAGAGGATCGATATGGGGAACACGTTGAGGTAAGACAGGGTGATGTGGGTCTTGCTTTGGTGTGTGACATGCCCGGTTATCCACTTGTTGTTCTCAGGACGCCAGATTAGGAATGTCGCTGTCGCCCAGAGGAATGGGCTCGAGTACTCGTCGATGTGGCGGAGCAGGACGGGCTCGGTTGTCGTTTCATCTGCCGACTGGGATTTTGAAGGCGGCGAGGACGAGAGACTGACGTCTTCGTATGCGAGGATTATCCCACGTGCTGGAGAGAAGTAGGAGAGGAGCAGCGGCGAGAAAACAGACGCGCAGAGAGCGGGGAGTGGTGATGCGAGCGCGGCGGGCGGAAGAGAGACGAATTGCGAGATGCGCTCGGTATATAGGAGAGGGCTATCGCTGCCTGATATCGGTGCCATGGTGGTGTCGAGCTTGAGATTATCTGAACTGTGAGGGCCGCTATGCTATGAAGCGCAACGCTGTTTGCGACAAAATCAAGCTGCAGTCGCGCGTCGAGAAAAAGTTGTCGGAGGGTTTTGAGATTGAACGCCGACATGCAGCTGTGGGGCGGGAAGTGGGGCAAGCCTCGCTCTAACACAGCTCGCATTCCTGTCTAACTAACGTGCTGGATAAGCGAGTGAGCCACCCTACCAACTTTGCGCACCTCTATACGCATATATCTCAACCACTTTATAAGGCAATATATAGATATTGATATAGTAGATTAAGTAGTATTCTAAGTATCCTTTTTTCACGTACGTGAGTTATGCCCAGTCTCCCTGCACCTCGTGCAGCGCGCTAGAGCCTGCCGGCTGCGACCTGATCGCTCTCCTCCTTGACGCTCCTTACGAGCAATCTGCTAATCAGCCTCACGTTGAGCTAGGATATCCTCTCCAGCTCCCTTTGTTAAGACTCCACGCTTCTGTATACGCTTTTTCTTACGCTCCTTACGCTTTGACGCTGCCTCATTTGCTTTCTCAAGGCTAGCAACCCGATCGCGCAGTAGCTGAGCTGAGTGCAGCATCGACCCAGCCCCCTTCTCAAGCTGGTTAATTGCCTCAATAATTGAAGCAGGAGACGAGCTCTTATGCTGGCGTACCCGCTCACGTAATAGAGTTGATTGAGCCTCAAGCTCACGTACGTTGCTCGGCGTACAAGCCTCCCAGAGAGCCTCTGGGAGAGCAGCTGGAGTAGGCGTACGCAGCTGCACGTCAAGCTTTGACAGAACAACATCTGGCTGGAGAGGCACAAGGCCTGCGCCTCGAAAGGCTGAGCAGATATTAGCTGAGATAAACGATCGATTGAACGCTGCCTTGAAGGCTGGCAGGAACTCAAGCTTGGTGATATGGTTGATGTGGTGGCGGATCAGGCTCTCGATCTCGGCTGTACGCGCGCTTCAACGGCGAGAAGCAGCCAACGTCAAGAGGCTGGAGCAGGTGAGATGAGTGAGGTGGCATGCAGAGCGTGTAGATATTGTTCTCCTTGCAGGGCTCTTGAAACTCAAGAGAGTGGTGGCTCTCATGGCCGTCAAGGACAAGCAGGCGACGCGCACCAACGACGCGAGTCTTCGTATGAGCGTTGAAGTGCTTTAGCTACTCTACTCCTAGCTCATTGTTGGTCCAGCCGTTGTCGCTAACTGCGATTACCCAGTCGCGTGAGATCTCTGCTTCCTCGTACCAGGCAGATAGATGATACTGGCCAGCGAAGATAAGGAACGGCGGGACTGACCAGCCAGCAGCGTTGATCGCAGCGATCGCCGTCGTCCACTCGCGGTTGCCTGGCTGGACAGCCTTTGGCCGGCCTCTCCTCTCTGACCCTGTCACGACAAGCTGAGTTGTAATCTTGCCCATCATAAAGCCAGCCTCGTCAAAGTTGTAGACGTCCTCATCGCAGATGCTGTACCTGGCCTTCGTCTGCTCTACGAGCTCAAACCACCGACTAATTAGGGCTGGATCCTCGCATAGAGCTCTCTGCCTATCGTACGCTCGATTGAAACGCGTTGTGAGACTGTCTGTACGCTTGACAAAGTTGGCTGGCCACTTCTGCCCAACCTGGCCAGCGCCTCGCGCAGTCAGCAGCGTATCAGCCATATCACGTATAGCAGCGTACGTAGGCGCGAATCCACGTGTATCCAAGTCCAGTATATGTCTAATAATCACCTCCTCTTCTAGCTGGGTAAGTTTCTTTGAGTTGGGCTGGCAATTGCGTCGCGCAGGCTTGCCAGCACGCCGGCGGTGGAGGGTAGCTCGAGAGACTGCAAACGTTGCTGCAGCGCGCCTCTCAGTCTGAATTTGACTTGTATTAAGAGCTGAAATTGCAAGGTATATATCATTCTCACATGAAGTGTGCTGAGATAGAGTTGGTAGAGCCATTCGTGATTGCGGCTACGAAAGCTACGTGGTCATTGGTAGTCATGTAGACAGCGCCATATTTTCGCAGCATTTGCTGTCCTTTACTTCACGTTTTTTGAACAAGCACTTCGTGTGAGACCTAGTATCTCCGGGTCATGGACAACAAGGATGGTTTACACCTCTTCCGGCCATCGCAGCCAATGTAGCTTTGTGTCGCTATCTGTTCTACCAATACTCGAAGACTGAAAAAAAAACATCCAAGGATGATGCCGTCATCTTGCTGGGGACGTGTCGCCCACTGCTCTCATCATCTCCTTCCCTTCTCCGCCTCTTTGCGCATGAGTTTTGTCGATGCACGCTGCAGCGCTGTCTTGATGTCGCCCTTCTTGAATGTTGAGAGATCGTAGTAGTTGGGCGAGATGTCCTGGTGCGTGTTAGCAGGGATTGGAGATATTCCGCATAAAACTTACCAAAAGCCACTCTGGCCTGACGCTGGTCACTGTGCGAATGTAGTTTTTGGTTGTCAGAACGAACTCGTTGTACACCACCCATTCGCTGTCCTCCGCAAGTACGGTGCTTGGATGCAACAGCACGGTCTGCTCGTCCTTGACGGTGGTGTACTGCTTCCCATTACCATCGCGCTTGGCGATCTGCATAAAGAAACCAGCCACAAGCGCACGCTGGATGTTTTCGTAGTACTTCTTGTTCTCGAAAGGCGTGGACATAAGCTCCAGCTCAGAGCGCTCCATTATCCGCTTGAGCTGCATACGCACGTTGTCAGCCTGCTGCAGTGCGCGGTACGATAGGAAGTGGTCGTGACACCATTGCTTCGGGTTTTCTTGCGCTTCCTCGCCCTTGAATGCGTGGTACACGTTGAGCATGGTAAGGTGGTCGCCCTTAGGGTGTGCAAACAGCTCCTTCATTTCGTCGGCGCGCTTACGGTTGCTTGCTGGGCGGACGAAAACTTGAGGAACGGACAGAAGCGCAGTCAAGGACAAAATCTCGTTCGAGCAATAGAACTCAGGCGATGTGATCAACATGACAGCCAGAGCGGGATCAAGCGGAAACTCCGATGCAAGCCTTCCGAGTGTTGTCAATTCGCCCTCGTCGTCCAGACAAGCAAGGTAGTTGAGCTCCTCCAATGCGCGCATGAGCGTCTCTGGCGCAGGAGGATCCATCAGGTCGAAATGCACCAGGTCGTCGACACCCAGCTTCTTGAGCTCGAGCACTGTACTGGCCAAATTGGAGCGCAGAATCTCGGGGTATGTCTGCTCGATCAACTCCTTCTTGAAGGCAGACTCGGTGTAGAGACGGAAGCATTTTCCCGGCCGTGTACGACCAGCACGACCAGCACGCTGCTGGGCAGAGGCCTTTGAGATGGGCGAAACGAGAAGCGACTCGACACGGATACGGGGGTTGTAGACTTTTTGCTTGCTGAAGCCGGGATCCACAACGTACACAATGCCGTCGATGGTGAGCGATGTTTCGGCGATGTTGGTGGACACGATGACCTTGCGGCCAGGACGCCCGCCCGGTGTCAATGGCTGTGGCGCCGCGCTGAAGATTTTTTGCTGCTGTGCAGGAGGAAGAGATCCGTAGAGTGGGTAGACGACGAGCGGCCCAGCGCCACCTTCGCGTGACAGATCCTGCGCCTCCAGACTGATTTTCCGGCAGGCGTCCTCAATCTCCTCCTCTCCGGTCAGGAAAAGCAGCACGTCACCCTCGGGCTCTGTGGCGTGGATCTGTAGCACCGTCCGCAGAGCAGCCTCAACGTAATCACGCTCAGGCGCAGGCGTATAAAAGACCTCGACGGGGTGCGTGCGACCGGGCACAGCAAGCAGCGGGGCGTTGTGGAAGTACTTCTGGAATTTGGTGGCGTCGAGGGTGGCACTCATGATGATGAGCTTCAGGTCCTTGCGGCGCAGAACAACCTCCTTCAATAGACCCATCAGGATATCGGTGGCCAAGGTGCGCTCGTGAGCCTCGTCGAGAATGATGGTGCTGTAGCGAGACAGGTTGTTGTCGTGCATGGCCTCGCGCAGCAGCATACCGTCGGTCATGTACTTCATGATGGTGTTGGGGCCCGTCTTGTCATCGAAACGAATTGTGTAGCCGACCTCCTCGCCCAGCGTCACGTCCATCTCGTCAGCGACACGCTGCGCAACAGACATGGCGGCCACTCGGCGCGGCTGCGTACAGGCGACTATCTGGCCGCTCTGCTGGGGCAGATCGTCATAGAGGACAAACTGCGGGATTTGCGTCGTCTTACCAGAGCCCGTCTCACCGACGAAGACGAGGATCTGCGACTCTTGGTACAGCTTGAGGAACTCGTCGCGCTGCTGGTGCACAGGCAGGTCACGGCGAGTCTTGAGGATGCTCATGTACTTGCTCGACAGCGGGCGGCCGGTGAAGGGGTTGTTGGGCCCGTCTTCGGCTGCCATGGCCTGTTTCGACGAGGTCGCATGGCGTCTGAAGCCTGCAAGGCCGTCCGCGCTGGTCGCCGAGTCGTTCCAGTGGCTGAGATATGGGTTGCTCTCGAGCTTGACGTCGCCGTTGGAGCTTTCGGTCTTGATGCGCTTGGTGCGCGCGCTGGCGTCGTCGTCGGATTCACGCTTGACCGTCATTGGGGGCGAGTGGGCGAAGTTGCAGGAGGAGTGATCTGACAGTTGCGTCGCGGATGGCAAGTGAACTTTTTTGGCGGGCGACTGTTTAGTCCGCTAGACCGCCCCACTCACCGCCCCACTCACCGCCCGTCAACATTGATTTCGCCGCAACACTCTGATCGCCTCCAGTCGAAGCTCCTGCTGAGGTGTACTGTGTAGGTTCTTGTCGGCGTTTTGTGCTTCCACACATACTTCAGCGGCATTAAATTGCGAGACTGCTGTTCGAGTGGCTGTGGACCTGCATTTTACTTGGTAGCATCGTCTTCCACAAAGACCAGAGTTGGCAACAAACAAATCAAATCAAATCAAGTCCCGCGAACGGCCCTACCGTTGGTATGTGCCCGCTAACACGGACCAGATGGTGCTGCGTGGAGAGACTTGATTTGGACTTGATTTGTTTGTTGCCAACTCTGACAAAGACACACCTGAGTAAGCACGAACATGTTTTATCTGGCCGGCGAAGATGCTCAGTGATATCATACTTATCGCACCTTGCTGGGAGATATGGGCGGGAGCTCCTGCGCTGCTACACCCAGCACCAGCAGCCCTGCCATGCGTAGGTCCACAGTAGCATGTGCACCTGGGCAGCCCTGGAGCAGCTTGTAGACTAGTGCACAATACACCCCACCAAAACTCTGATCGTGTGTGGAGAAAAGAATCTCGTAACGGCCATGTAGCACACAACGCGCCCTGCGGTCAAGCCAGACCCAGGTTCGACCTTGCCTTTTGCTGCTGGAAAGCTTGCATAGCCCTGCCTTGCCGCGCTCCATACTCCCCCTGTGGTCCCGCACATTCTCACCACCATCACCATGAGCGGGGGCTACGCAGACGGCATGGAGTCGCTGCCCGTTTTCTACATCGGGCAGCACGAGAGCAAGCGCGTGCTGGATATTTCGGCCGAGCTGGTGCAGCACGCGCAGGACTTGGGTGTACGCGTTGCACTGCTCCCTCGCTAGGCGTTTTGAGCTGACAGGTGCAGTATGACATGCTCTCGAGCCCCATCACCAACGACCACTTCCACACGCGCATCCTCAGCCTACTGCGGGCACATTCCGCCGAAGAAACCGCAGCAGGCACGCTGCCTCTGATCGCGGCCCTCGAGAGCCTCGACACGCCGCTAGGCCCCACCGATACCATCAGCCAGCTCGTCACGTACTCGAGCGCCTGGATCGACCTGTCGTCGCCAGACCCTGTCATCGCGCACCTCTCGCGCCAGGTGCTGCACCTGGAGGTCGCCTATGCATCCTTCTGTGGAGCCGTGAACATCGTCGTGCCCGGCCCGCGTTCCTCGTACGGTCAGCACGGCGTTGCGCAGTATGCAAGAGCTATCAAGGAAGCCATGACCACCGGCGCATACGTCCAGTTCCACATTCTGATGCCGGTGGACAGCACCAAGACTGCAGTCGACGACCAGGAGGAATTGGGCGACCTCAAGCGCTTCGCGAGGCCTGAGGCTGGCGCACATCAGAACAACAGTGTAGATGCGTGGAGCTCGTGGGAGGCCTGGAACACCATCAGGTCCATCTGCAAATACCCCTCCAGGCTGTCGCTGGCTCTCGAGATGCCTCGCAAGCTGCCGTCCGTGGCAATCCAAGCGCGCTGGTTCTCTGAGCCTGTCCGGCTGGTTACAATTCCATCGGCTTCTTTTCTGGTCAACGCACGTGGATCTTTCGTCCTGTCAAAAGCACACCAGTGGTTCCTCTTCCGACTTGCGCGTCTGCGATCGTCTCCATGGCTGCTATTGTCGGACATTGGCCCGTTGCCAGGCATTGATGATCCCGACATGATCATGTCCTACTCGACCGGTCATCTTTCGCCTTCGACTGCCGAGGATGCTGATCCGTCCGCTGAGCCCACGCCCGCCGAGGCAGCCCAGATGAAGAAGAAGGCCGCGAGGACAAGCAGCAGCAGCAACGACATGACGCCGCACTTGAGCTACCTTCGCTACCTGCAGCGCAACCAGCCCCCAAAGAGCCAGATCGAGCGATTTGGTGGGGGATTCCAAGACTACCTGCAAAGTCCATTGCAGCCCCTGTCTGACAATCTGGAGTCCATTACCTACGAAGTCTTCGAGAAGGACCCTATCAAGTATGCCTGGTACGAGCGCGCGACTGCACAAGCCCTCAAGGACTGGCACACGCAGAAGAAGTCAACAAGTTCGGACAATGGTGCTGTAGTTGTGGCCGTGGTCGGTTCAGGTCGTGGTCCGCTCGTCACAAGGGCATTGAATGCCAGCGCTAGCAGCGGCGTACCTGTCAAAGTCTACGCTATCGAGAAGAATCCCAACGCGTACGTTTTGTTGCAGCGACGCAACATTGATACGTGGGGCGGTCGTGTCACTGTAGTGAAGACGGATATGCGCGCCTGGAAAGGGCCGACGCAGCCAGATGGCACCTTTGGCAAAGTAGACATCCTGATCAGCGAGCTTCTAGGTAGCTTTGCTGACAACGAGCTATCGCCCGAGTGCCTTGATGGCGTTCAGCATGTTCTGAATCCCGAACATGGCATCTCGATACCTTCTAGCTACACTGCGCACTTCACGCCACTTGCGACACCAAAGCTCTGGGCAGACATTCACAGCCGCAGCACGAGCATTGACCCCACCGCTTTTGATATCCCCTGGGTCGTCATGCTATCCCAGTTCGACTATCTTTCCACGCTTGCTGCCGATACCATTGCCACACAACAACTGACCAACGGCACAAAGATGAATCACTTTAACCTCGAAGCACCGCTTGCGCCCATTGTACATACAGCCTGGGAGTTCACGCACCCTCTACCGCCAAGCACTCTGGCGCAGTCTGCATTACGCAGAGGTGGATCTGCACTGGGCGGTGGAGGCGGCTTCATTGGGGGTGACGGAGCCAACGAACACAACTACCGAGACTGCAGGGTGTCTTTCCCCATCCGCGAACAAGGCGTGTGCCACGGGCTTGGTGGCTACTTCGAGACCGTGCTCTACAGCGGTTCTGAGGGTCCCGTCGAGCTGTCGACGAATCCTGTCACGATGGACGCCAAGTCCAAAGACATGATCTCCTGGTTTCCCATATTCTTCCCGTTAAAGGTACGTCTATTTCGATTCTACATAAGTACATAACTAATTCAGATGTACAGACGCCGATGCAGTTGCCTGCTGGCTCTGAAGTGGAGGTCAGCATGTGGCGACAGACAGATGACCGGAAGGTCTGGTACGAGTGGCTTGTGGAGAGTTTCATGACAGTCAATGGACAAAGGATTAAGCTGGGTGCATCTGACTTGCACTCGAGCAAGAGCAGTGGATGTCTGATGTAAAGATCTCGATAGAATACCCCCAAAGCTCCTCCTCCTTGCATTTACATACTGAAATGACAATGTGAGCCGCCATGAGGTTGTTGGTGCAACCTATTACCTATTCGGGCGGATACGGCGCTGCGCTCGCACCTCCGAAACCTCCGCACACCGAGCGTCATAGCTCCAGCTTGCCCGCGCTAGTCGTACCACTTCGACCTCATGTAACTTCCCACCATCTCTCGCCGCGAAAGCATTCTTGATCTGACCGTAATAATGCCACCCTTCTGGACAATTGGGTGCCTGTATGGCGCATCCAGCGTCATGCTCGGCGCATTCGGCGCACACGGTCTCAAGAAAAGAATCGCAGACCCAGCTCGCATTGGTACGACAGAAAGCCCACCCGCACCATGTTATCTCCGATCTAACTGAATGTCAGCAAATTGGGGAACCGCCGCACAATACCAGCTTATTCACTCCGCGGTCCTGACCTTCGCATCCGTCGCCGCGCCGCAGAATACCGTCGCTATGGGACTGCTCACCGCGGGCATGACCATGTTCTCCGGCAGCCTGTATCTGCTCGTTTTGGATCCGCAGAGGTTGGGCAAGTACCTTGGGCCTATTACACCCTTGGGCGGTCTGGCTCTCATAGGAGGCTGGTTGGCGCTGGCCGTGACAAAGAGGCCTATTGCGCCCAAGTTCAAGTAAGCCTGCCATGGACGGGCTTTCGGGCGGCAGGAAGGACAAGATGCGCGCGATGGTTTCTTCATTTTTCCCAGGCACTTAAGACGAGCCGGCTATTTTACCGTGCACTGACGAATGATTGATATTGTTGCCTTCGTACGGTACTCGTGGTTGCGCTGAAGGTCTCGTTAGACGTCGATCTCGTCAGTTGTGGGCCAGAACTCGATACTTTTGCTGGCAACATCACGACTTTCATGTCAAATTCGGACTTCAATGGCAATGGGACTGAAACGTGTATGATAGGTGGTGTAGGAAATTGATTTAGGAAACGATTATGCAATTTCAGGTCGAACAACGCTGACTGTACTAACGCTGTGCCAGTAAATCTCATAGCTCTGGAAATAGCACCTTCGTGGTGCCCGACACAGTAAATCTGATACACCCCGCCTGCCAGGTCACTGACATAGGTCTTCGGTTCCTTTACCCCTCCACCTCGACTAGAGCCTACGGTTGTACAGATAGCATATCAACGCATACGCGCATCACTTTCATACCTTCCTATCACACCAATTAAACTTGGTTGCCGCTTCTTCGACGAATGTGACTTCCTTTGGTGTTCAGACGTCAATGCCCCCCTGCTCGATGACGGCTTAGCAAGTGAAGGTTTGTCCGCAAATTGCTGCCGCTATTTGGGCTGAGCGGGTTGTCCATTTATATGACGTACATTTAGCCAAAGATGTAATCAAAGGTTGTGCCGTCCGGCAGCGTCGACGAGTTGGAGATGGCATTATGGGCGGCGGTACCCGATGTGGTTGAAGAATGATTCGGCCGCCTGAAAGTTGGGCGTCAAGAGTGCGCACCCGAGAAGGTAAAGAAGCTTAGAGAAATTTGGTAGGGAGAACTCTTGGACGGATGGCACTTTCCTGAGTTCGCGTTCGACTTCGGAGATGTGATCTTAAAGGGACGCTGAGCACATACAAAGACTGGAGCGTTAATGTTTTTTAATTGCGTCAGTCGATTTCTTAGCCGATGAGGAGGATTGAGTAGATCGCAATTAGTTGATCGTATTTGGGAACGATGTTTGACTTGACACAAGCTGACGTGGGTTGCGCCGTTTTCAACCCGTTTGATTTTCTGCATGAATTCACAGCTCTATTTGTTGTCACAGCTAGCTGTGAAGTCAGCATGTTCCACCACAGCTATAAACCCCGATCATCAAACCACAGACATTTTCCCCCTTACTCTAGTGCACCTTCCCGCCCATTACAACTTCGGGTGCAACAATGAATTCCTCCCACCGCGGATACCGCTTAGTCATGCTTGCGATCATGACGTTCGCCACTCTTGTAAGGTCAGCCGCTGTTTTACACAGGCCTATTGTCTGTGGTGTCATCGTTCTCTCAAGCACCTTGAACCAAACCCTGTATGCAGATTCTTGCTACGAGATCAACGGTGTACCTCTCGTTGTGCATGTTGAGGATGCTTGCAGCTGCGAGCTCTTCCGGTAAGTTGACAAAATACGATAGCTTCGGCATGTTGATGGAGTGACAGATTCGAAAGCTGCAATGCGGCTCTAAAGTCAGTTCTGGAAACGGATCTGCCGGTGAAAGATGCGAAAGGGTATTTTTGTCAGGGAAAGCAAAGTCAGTGAGGAAAGTGGAAATTTTGTACCAAGGATCTCAATTTTATAATTGCCTGTGTGCTTCAAGAGTTTCTGGCTCAAAGGTCCCCCAGCACTATGTTCTCCGGAACCTCCGTCCATCCTTCCCCTAATAAGAAGTGCAGCGGGCTACCTGAGTTATGCCCCACTATCCCTAGTTCTGCCTGCACTAAGATTGCTCGAAACAGTACCAGCCCTTGAACTTCTTGTCAGTAGAAGCGTAGTTCTCCCAGCCGTCCCAGCCCGTCCAGCTCTCTGCGTACCCTTCACTGGGGTTGCATGGCTGCCTAATGACCAACGTTAGCAGATTTAGGTGGAATCATCTATACCCAGCACTCACTCGTAGAAGAAGCATGTACAACCGAGATCAACCTTGGCAGCAACCATCTTGCCCTCCTGGCCCTTCTTGTCGCGAAACTCGTACTTGAAGTGGCGGCATACCATGCGGTCCGCTGGAATACCTGCCCACACCTGGCTGTAGAACTCCTGGACAGCACCATCATCGAACCTGTACTGGCCACACGAGAAGCGCGATGCGCTGCGCCTACCAATCGCGTCGTTGCTGGAGACTATGCTGAGGTTGGGGACGACGGGAGCTGGTGTCGAGGTGTCAACGCCTTGAACAGCTGGCGCTGCGTCAACGACGAGGCTGATCAACAGCAGTGGCATAGCGGTAGTCAACTTCATGATGGAATGAGAACTCACGGTATGGTTGAGATTGGCTTTGAGGTTATAGTGAGAAGAGATTGCAGACAGTCACAGGGCCTGAAGGCAGGAGCGGCTGCAGTGGGGCGCAAGCGCGCCTTCACTTGTATCGAGGCAGCAAATTTTAGATTATGTCACGTAGTATTGGCTGACTTGAGCGACTGTGACCCGCAAGTTCGAGAGCTAGGTCCGACTTGACAAAGTGAAAGGATTGAAATGGAGTAACGCCAAGCACTACCAAATATCAGTGCCAGTTCCCATGGACCATCTGTCCTGCCAACGCTGTAGTAACCTTAGTGACACAGTCGCAGAAATCTTTGAGGGTGTCACTTACCTTCGCAACTACTGGATCATCCGTACACTGATACCAGTACGTGCCCACGCCAGGGTCAACGTTAACAAAAGGTCCTCGGACAATAACTTGCCAGCCATCCGTACTGCCATCAATGCATTTGTCGCTACTGGATGACATGCAAAGGCATCCTCCACCCACACTCATCCATCTGGCTTGTTTAGATCCGATGCTATTGCACATCGAGTCGCCCATCAAAGTTTGACCGATGCCCTCCTCATCTTGGATTGTTCCACAACCTCTGAAAGTTGGACTCGTGAGTACGATAGGAATGGCGACAAAAATGGCGTGAAAAAATTGCATCTTGTGGTATTTTTTGTTGTGATGTTGTTGGATTCTGGTGGGCGTGGATACAGCAGTGTTGAGGGTTTTGGTGCAATCGAATATATAGAATTTGGCTCACATAAAAGACATCTTCTCTCTGTTGATGGCTGGACTTGAATCTGAGGCTTTTGGCAGTCCCTATACTAGGGGGCCCTTAAGGAGGACGAGGCTGAAACTGGCGCCTTTGTTCGCATGTGTATTATGCATGCACTGAGCCTGAAGATGGGCACCAACCAGAACACGGTAGTTAATCCTAGAATACTCGAACGCTGATCAAAGACCTAGTCTAGCTAACGAAGGTGAACTAGCTTGAGGCAGTGCTCGCAGACCCTGTGTGGTCCTCCTGGGGTCACTGCCATCTCGTGGAAAAGAACAGTGCTGCATGGCAGGATTCACGGTAGCCTATATCGCACTAGGTCTTGAGCAGAGAGACCTGTTAACTTTTACTGTGGCTGCAGCGAAGGTGCCTGTGTTATATTTTGACCCGATAATTGCGTGCATTCTCGTGCCGGAAATCCCGAAGCTTACATTCACTAGAGTCTTAAACATTGTACATGAAAACCTACGTAGCATTCGGGCCTAAGTAAGAGATTTCGCCACTTCTTGTGGCCCCACTCCTTGTCAGGGTCTCAAGTTGCTATCACTCTAATCCCAGTTTTCTTCTCTACCTAGACACTGAGATTTCCAAAACCGCCCAGGTGACTCCCATCTTCGACAGTACTTGGATAACATGAAGCTTTTCGGACTCCTGATTGCCTTCCCCCTGGCACTGGCCAGTGCTCGCGTCTTTCAACCCTTGATTGAAGGACACAACATATCCAACATCATATTCGCGGCTGGTGACCAACCACGCCCTCTCTACCTACCCTATCCTCCCGCGACCGACGACTTTTACAAAGATTGCAAATGCAAGGGCGAGAATTTCTGGAGAGCTATGCATACTTCAAGTGCAGCCGCTGGCAAGCTATTCAAACCGGCCCGAGACTCCTCTGAGAGCATCCACATCGATACCGGTGGGGCTTGTTCCCTCCCTTCTCACGCGAATATGGGCTGAAATCCGACTCCAGCATCTTTGAAAACATGGTCGTGGAATGATGCCACAGTCCCTGCAACTAGCTTCAAATTTGACAAGGCATGGGGCATCGACCACGTCCTGCGCGCTATTGGTGTTTCTGACAAGTCCACAAAAGATGGGGGCAGCATTCAAGTACTCAAAGTCGCTCATGGTGACGCCGACGCCGACGCGGGTAGATTTGGTCCAGTTTCATACAACGATCAGCCGCAGTACATGGTTAATGGTCAGAGTTTCCGTGTGACAGGCAGCGAGTACACCTTCGGATTCGACACAAGCGGAGGTAAAACTTCACTGGACCAGGCTTTCTGGAGGGACTAATAACTGGCAGTACTTTTGGCAATGAACCGCAAGTCACCACGGTACGCCGGTCGCCAACGCAAACCCAAGGTCGAGGGTGATGGCTTGCCGGATCTACAGTCTTTCTCTGACATCGCCTGGCTGAAGTGGAAGGCAAGTACAGGCAGTGCTCCCTCTTCCATGCGTTACTTTGCATCAATATCCATCACGAACATCGAGACAAATGGCGTCATTGCAAAGGTGTTAAGTCAAGCCGGATACACTGAAGTCCCAGCCTGGCCTGGCTACGATGTCGATGCCAACACAGAGCCAGGCGCCGCGCTCATGGGTATGTAGATCACTGGAAGCTTGTATTTTCCATCTTTGTATAGTGTTGCGTCATGAGATCAATGCTGACTACCTCAGGAACGCCCAATGCGCTGGCGTTCAGCTACTTCCTGGTCCAACACAAGACTTCACTTGGAAATCTAAAGATTTCCAAGGTGACACTGTTCAAAAACAGCATGAAGTTTCCAGATCCATGTATGCTATTTTATGTCGAACGAGTTACGCAGACTGTCGCACGCGCCCGTCTGTAAACACACCTTGCTTAGCATGGTCAAGAACATGGTCTATATAGAATGGCAATTATGGATTGCAACATAAGGTGGAGGTATACAGGTAGAAGTTCAGTGCTGAGTGCACATCATCAAAATATTCAAAGCCACTACAGTAGCAATTTGTGACCCACGTTTCCGTCTAGGTGAAAGTAGATCACTCAAGGGCTCCGCAGCTGATTTCACGCTACCCACGCGCCTATTTCTTAGCTTTCCTCCTCCAGTCCGCTACTTCTCTGCACTCTAATCGACCTCCACTCGCGTTTCAGTGAACATGAGGCTTCGCTATGCTGCAGTGCTGGGTTTCGCCATTGGCGGTTTACCATTGCGACTTCCAGTTCAGGACGCCGGTAGTGACATTGAGGTTGCTACATACTTCGCAAACTTGACACTCCCACTCACCGCATTCGATTCATCTAAGAAGCCTGTTACAGTCGCTGCAGGGGGCCTTCCTCCACCGATACCACCACGACCAGCGCCGAAGCCTCCCAGCCAGATACTCTTGTCGCTCTTTGCAAGCGCGAGCGACGATGTCTGGGAAAAGGCCAAATGCAAAGGTGCCAACTTCGTGCGAGCGATGCGTGGAACCGATGCGGAAGCCGGCAGCGTTTTCAATCCACCACGTCAATCTGCTGCCGGAGAGTTTGAAGACCTAGGTACAACGTCTGATTCAACTCCCATATGGACACACTGACAAAGCAGATGACTTGGAGAAGTGGGGGTGGGGAATATCGGTGACAAAGCACGTTGGCGAATTCGAAAAATGGGGTATCGATCGCATCCTGCGAGACCTTGGTGTCTCCGACAGCTGTGTCGACAAGGGTGGCTTGTTCCATTGTCTGACTTTCGTCCACGGTGACGCAGGACTAGACAAGAACGGCAATTGGGTCTCTATAGACGAACAAGTCTATGAGGTGGATGACAAGTTGTATCGCAAGACAGGTGGGTACTATGGTCTCGGCTTTGAGCCAGATAAGGGAGGTCAGTAAGATGCCAAGTCACGCGCGTTTTCTTACTGATATGAACGAACAGTCATTATCGCGATGGACAGAGATTCGCCTCAGTCTGCGGGAAAGCGCCGGAAGCCTGTCGTGCAGGGAGACGACCTACCTGCGCTCCGCGCATGTTCTGACGTAGCTTGGTTAAGCTGGAAGGCGTTCGAAACCGATGTCAAGAACTTGAACTACTTCTTATCCTTGAGCATCACTAATGCAGAAACCCAGTCCATAGTCTCGCGTGCTATTCGAAGTACGGTCCCCGGTGCGCAGGGTTTTCCAGTCTGGGGAGGTTACGAGTTCGATACCAACACCCCTGAGGGACAGGCAATCCTAGGTAAGTTCTTGTTTCACATCAAGACGAGAACGGGAAGTGCTAATACTCTCCAGGCACACCCAATGCCCAAGCCTTCAGCTACTTCCTCCTACAACATAAATCGACTCTTGGAAACCTGTACATCTCCCAAGCTCGGGTATTTCGGGATGACCGGCGGAGACCAGGGCCTAATTTACTCTTCGTCGTGGAGCCGGTGCCAGCGCACGATGATGCTGATAAGCCGGAGGGCTCAAAGGGAGCAGACAGGAGACACCGTAATGTGCTTTCAAAGCTGGGCGCAAAGTTGTAGCCAGTGTGATGTGTGCTGCACGGTGCCAGTCTGCTTCTGATCCAGATGAATGCTAGCTACCCCAGTGAAGCACGGAGACTTGTCGGGGTGATTAGCAACAGACTAGATTTGAGGTCGACAAAGATCAATTAAAAACACATTGTTCATTACTACGAGCTCCCACAGCCCTGGCGTTGCACCACTGATTCAAACGCGACATCCTCAATCGCCGTGCTTTTCAAAAATTGAGTCTCGAATAGATTAGACATTATTGATGCCACTCAATCCTCCAGTAGCAAGGGCTTCCCTTATGTGTTAGTTTTACTACTAATTTTACTACTTGCTTTCGTGACAAGTGTACCACGTCGGCTTCGGCTGCGGGAAAAGTGGTTCATGCCATCGATCGGTGGCGCCCGTATATGTGGGAACTGGAGCTTGGTTCGTACAGTCTTCGGCGAGCCTATCTCTGTTGAGTAAGTTATATAGAGTCAGGGTGCATGTGCGTACGAGTAAAAACGGCAAGTGCAACCTCCGTACAGCATGTACGCAAACGCGTCCTGATAGTCGCCAATAGTTTCGTTGTAGTAAAACGGCGCGCAGTCGCCGAATGCGAACACCCCGGCAATCACGCTGCTGTTCCAACGTGTGCGTACATAGCCGCAGTTGTACGCGTCCGTTGACACGGTTGAGCTGTGGACAGGCACCGATTGCGTAATCTGAGCTGCCGACAAGAAGATAGTGAGGAGCGAGGTCCCGATCATGGTAGAAGAAGATCCGAAGGATAGAGAGGTCTCCGTTTGTAGTGGTGTTGCTAGTAAGGAGATGTAAAGTACTGCGCAGATCAATGGAAGGACTGGAAGATCGATGAAGGAGCTCAGCTTCAAGTATTTGAGTTCAGCATTCACGCTGATCTCATCGCGGCTCAACGTACTGCAACCCCGTGTCTGTACTGACAGCTGCAGTGGTTCGTGGCAGATATCGGAAAACATGCGGTGTGCAGGCTGTGTAAAGTGCTGATCCACTCATCATGCGTTCATGCTTCTGGGCTGAAAAGCGCGTGCGACCGAGCTGTCAAAATGCATGATCCCGATGGCAACGTGGTTTTCTGTACTTCGACGCAGGCACGAATGGGGCTGCCGAGCGTAGTACCTTTGAGCTGTACTCGCCATCATGACGCAGAGGCTTGTCCAGTCGTATCAGCGACCCTTCGATAGTCCAAGGACTCACAATGTCGGTGAGCCCGATGAAGCCATATTGACGTGTTCATACGACTGGTCTTGACGAGCAAGCAGCTGATCGCCTGATGTTCGAGCGAGGTATTACAATCATTGGTTGATTCAACGCCTCTCGTTGCAACTGGGGCATCCCGATTACGTCCAACATACATTCTCTTGTTACTTGCCCTTCATTTGAGTCCAGGTGGAGTGGGTGATTCGCTGCAGCGAGCGGTGAGCAGAACCTAGCTCCCAGGTGCGACTGTCACTGTGCTACGGCTCGTGTAGCAGTACCACAAGAGCGAAGTCATGGCCGCAGAATAGATGATCGCCCACCGGTAGCAAAGACGCAGAACAAGACCGATGCATGTCACTGCTCCGTGTCAGGTTTTGAGCCGTTATTTTGAACTTCTGGCGTGAAGACGTGGTGTGAATTTCATGTATGCCATGGGCAAGGGAGATTCTGGCGGCCTCAGATAAACATTAACTTAGCAGTCAATGTCAAAAGGTATGTGCGTGACCAAATAGACGCATACCGAGCCAAGAGCGTGATGGACAAAGGATGATGGGTGATGAGGCACTCTGATGTTGTCGGTGCGGCCCGTCCCACTTACCGATAACTAGCGTACACATGGGCTTTAGCTGCATCTTCAACATATCTCCGCGTCTCAACCTCGTGACAGTTACAATTAACCTGGTGTGGCGACTGTTGACCCGTCAACATGAGTAGGGCCAGCATTGAGCAAGCCCTGACTGGGCTGGTACCTACACTGAACGGACCGCTTCCTCCTGAGCTTGTTGACATTGCGTTGTCTCTGCTGGCACGTTCACGCAGTGTTGCCCATTCGCTGAAGCCGGACGAGGAAATTGCGCGTCCGTACGCATGTGCACAACTGGCATGCGAGAGGTACAATCATGCTCTCTGCAGACGAGTTTCGATTGCTGACGGTTCTTTGTAGACTGAAGACACGCCTCAATCTACCCTCAATCACATCTCGCCCACCTTGTCCACCGCGGATATACAAGAAGCTGTACAGCTACCTTGCCAGTGCTTTGCCTGACTCAACAAGCCATAGCGAGCCGCAAACACCGCGAAAGAACCCAGCGTCCGCGCCCGGTTCTGCACGAACCACGCCGAAAACGACAATGAGCGCCCGAAAGACACCAAAAACGGCCCACACAATCGAGGCTGGAGAACCGCCGGCATGGGTCATGCCTTGCATCCGTACACTCGTCAAAAAGTTCTCGTACCCTCTCGCTACACCCCATATCTACACTGGCGTTGAGTCCATACTGCCACTCATGGCACGCATGGCCGCCGCAGCTGCCGAGACGCCCAGCAAACTACCACGGCGAGCTGCGAATGCAACGCAGGCTCCAATGGCAGCCGTTTCGGATACTAAGAAATTTGCCTTGGTTGTTGTGGTGTTCCTCTATGTCTTGGCGAGAATGATGGATCAGAACGTGACGCCTGAGCAGTACACCGAGCGTCGTGACACGGCAGTCCGGACCCTCATCGAGCTGCCCGCTGCGAAGCATGTTACATACTCGGAGTTGTCGCCGGAGACAGAAGACTTGATGATTGTGGCGCAGCAGGAAGGCTGGCTCCAGATGGAGTGGTATTTGAACATTGCGCCCGTAAAGGACGCTAGCGAAATGGAAGGCGTGGAAGTGACGGACGAGAAGACATCATCTTCGACAATTCTGGGACCCAGAGATGGTGGTAGCGACTACATCGGCCTTGGCACCATGCTCCAAGACACAACCGACTATTTGGGTGAGCGCCAACAGCAAGATTACAAGACATGGAAGGCAAAAATCATGGCTCGTGTTGAGCAGATTGAGGCTGGTGCATAGTAGGCCATCTACTTCGCTTATGAGGGCAAGTGAAGAGATGGACTGGGATGTCATTGAGCACGCTTTTAAACTACGCCTTTGCCGTAGTGGGCTGCTTGAAGTACTTGCTGGGAACAAAAGGCATCTTGGTCACCACCGCCTTCCTCTTCTTACCACGTACGACAACGTGCACTTCGGTACCGGCTTTGTGCAGACCATCCTTGATGTATCCCATCGAGATGTTCTTCTTCAAAGTGGGCGATGGACAGCCGGAAGTGATGTTGCCGATCTTCTCGCCAGACTCGCTGACAATTTCAGCACCTTCGCGAGCAGGCGAGCCGTCCACAATGAGGCCAACGCGGCGGCGCGATACACCACCGCCTTCGGACTTCTTCTTCAGTTGCTGCAGAATAACAGAATCTCCGTGGAATCCACCCTTTGCGCGGCGGTCTTTTCCAATGATCCACGACAGCGCTGCTTCGACGGGTGTCGTAGTATTGTCTAGATCATGCCCGTAGAGACACATGCCAGCCTCGAGACGGAGTGTGTCACGTGCGCCTAGGCCGGCAAAGCGCAGCTCATCCTTTGCGTTGTCAAGGAGGAATTGTGTAACGGCTTCGGTGGCAGAGGAGGGGATACTGATCTCGAAACCGTCCTCCCCAGTGTAACCCGCACGACTCACCAGCACCTCGACATCCGTGCCTTTGATGGTAGCTGGGATGCATTGGCCGAAGTACAGCGACTTGAGGGTGGTGGACGACTCGTCGGCAAGGATGCGAGAGAGAATGCTGGCAGACAGGGGCCCTTGGAGAGCGATCAGACCCTGGCCATCGAGGATATTCCACTCCACAGTCTGCTCGGGATTTTGTTTCTTCCACGCTTCGAGTTGTTCAGACAGGTAGGCTTTATCTTTCTCTCGACAGCCTGCGTTGGTGACGACGTAGAATCTATCTGGTAGGCGCGCAATAACGGTATCATCGACGATTCCGCCAGTCTCAGGGTGCAGTAGGGTGGAGAGGGTGGACTGGTTCTCGGGCAGGGTGGACAGGGAGGAGGGGGTGATGCTCTCGAGGAAGGCTTCAGCGCCGGAGCCGGAGAAGTGGTGCTGTACCCTGGGCATTCGTTAGCATGATAGCTGCTAGAAGTATTGCAGGCCTGATATTACATGTGTCCCACGTCGAATAGACTGGCCTTCTCACGGGTCCAGTTGTGTGACTCGATAATGCTCAGGTCGCTGTACTGCACTGGCATCTCATAGCCACCAAAGGGCACAAACTTGGCGCCATGTTTGCTGTGGAGCTCGTACAGACCCGTCCTCGCTGGCTTCTCTGCAGAGGCCTCAGACGAGGCATGGCGGGCGAATTGCTGTAGCTGCCGTATCTCGAGTTTGCGGAATGCTGCAGCTCGGCCGGCCATGTTTCGAGTAGAGTACTGCAGCCGCTGAGCAGCGTCGCGTCTCAATGCGCGAGGGCCAAAGGCATTGACGGCTGGCCGCAGCACTGCAGCAGCTGTTTTCGAGGCCATTTTGGAGGAGGGAGGAGGAATGGTTTCCAGCCGCGAGAGCTTCCCCGACGGCCATTATCAGCGCGGCAATTCACGGCCGATGCCGTAGCTGGGGCAGGTACGGCGCGCGCACAGACCAGTGACGCAACTAAGCTCTGCTACCCACCAAGCTGGTGCTGGCCAGGGCTGGGATAGCGTCATGCGGGCATACATCCCACACCTATCGCCCGTCACCACATTGCGCATTCCCGCCCACAACAGCCCCGGCCACCAACATGTCGAAGGGCACAAAGTTCTTGCTGGTGTCGCTACCGACGTCCATCTCGCCCAGCAACCACGCCGACGAAGCTCTGACAGCCCTGCGCTCCACCGTCACCAATGACGTTGGGTCCACCTCCCCGTTCGCGATCCCCGAATTCAAGATTGGCACCCTCGACGCGCTGGTGCAGCAGGCCGATGACCTAGCGAAGCTCGAGACTGTGTGTCGCGCTGTCGTCGGCAAAGTGGGCGACAGCCTGCGCACCATCCTGGACGGCGACGAGGACAAGGTGCAGCAGCAGAAGACGATCAATGACAAGCCCGTCGACCAGTACCTGCGGACCTTCCAGTGGAACAAAGTCAAGTACCGTGCAGACAAGCCCATAGCAGATCTGATAGATCTGCTGCAGAAGGAAATCCAAGGCATCGACAACGACGTCAAGGCCAAGTTCAGCCAGTACAACCAGACCAAGTCCGCCCTCGCCGCTGCAGAACGCAAAAAGACCGGGAACCTGGCCACCAAGTCCCTCGTCTCGGTAGTCAACCCCAACTCGCTCATCCGCGACTCCGAGTACCTTGACACCCACCTCCTCGCCATTCCCAATGTCGCCGTCAAGGACTTCTACAAGTCATACGAAGAGCTCACCCCGATGGTAGTTCCCCGCTCCGCCAACCAGCTGGCCAAGGATGACGAGTTCACACTGTTCGCCGTCACGACATTCAAGAAGCACTCGACCGAGTTCGTGCACAAGTGCAGAGAGAAGCGGTGGACACCCAGAGACTACAAGTACAAGGAGGGCGGCAAGGAAGAGGAGGCGAAGGAGGCAGACCAGCTGAACCGGGATGCACAGAAGCAGTGGGGCGAGGCCCTGAGACTGGGGCGGACAGGGTACAGCGAAAGCGCCATGATCTGGATCCATGTCCTTGCACTACGGGTCTTTGTCGAGACAGTACTGCGGTACGGGTTGCCGCTGGATTTCATCTGCGGTCTCATTCAGGTATGCATACAATCATTCTCCGATATCGAGTCAAGAACAAAACTGACCAGCACAGACGGACGCCAAGTCTGCGAAGAAGGCAAAGACAAATCTCGACACAAACTACTCGTACCTGGGTGGCAATGCCTTTGGTCGTGACAACAAGGGCCGCGTCAAGAAGGATGATTCTGCTTTGACTGCCGAGATGCAGTCGTCTGGGCACGTCGGTGATCAGGAATACACCGCGTACGTCTACTACGAGTTTGAGGTCGTATAAGAACGGCAGGCAACAGATCAAGGAGCGATCGTCCCCCAGATGCATGTATAGAACGTGAGCGAGCAATTTCACACATTTTGACAGCGTTGTTACGACACGCCATCTGCACAATGCATAATTATGTCCAAAGGTGCAAACACAACGTGGCATGGCACGTGAAGTCGTGGTGATAAGGAAGTGCGGGTGGAGTTAAGAGCGCGCGGGCTTGGCGACGCTAGACGAGATGCGCAAAAAAGTTCAGTACTGCAGAACGCAATCAAGCACATTCTCACCAGCAAAACGCCGCAATGCCGTCCACACACAATGCGGAAAAGCCTTGGGACACTGATGATATCGACAAGTGGAAGGTCCGCGCACATAAAACCACCTCATGCATGCAAGCTTTGTTAACTTTCTGCCTAGATCGAGCCCTTCAAACCCGAAGACAACACCGCCGGTCCTTTCACCGAGGAGTCCAGCTTCTCCACGCTATTCCCCAAATACCGCGAACAGTACCTCAAAGGTTCCTGGAAGTTCATCGAGTCGGCGCTGAAGAAACATGGCATCTCTGCGACGCTCAACTTGGTCGAGGGCTCCATGACAGTTGCGACCACACGAAAGACGTACGATCCGGCGGCGATTCTGAGCGCGCGCGATCTCATCAAGCTGCTTGCGCGCAGCGTTCCTGCCCCCCAGGCAGTCAAGATCCTCGAAGACGACGTGGCCATGGACATTATTAAGATCAGGAACCTGGTGGGCAACAAGGAACGCTTTGTCAAGAGGCGTCAGCGCATTCTTGGGCCGAACGGTTCTACTCTCAAGGCGCTTGAGCTGCTTACAGAGTGCTACCTGCTAGTGCAAGGAAACACAGTGGCGGCCATGGGCCCTTACAAAGGACTGAAGACGATACGGCGCATCATCGAGGACACAATGCACAACATCCATCCCATCTACGCCATTAAGGAGCTCATGATCAAGAAGGAGCTTGCGAAAGACCCCGAGTTAGTCAACGAGAGCTGGGACCGGTTCCTGCCCAACTTCAAGAAACGCTCTCTCAGCAAGCGGAGAGTTCCGCACAAGGTTACCGATAAGACCAAGAAGACATACACACCGTTCCCACCTGCGCAGGAGAAGAGCAAGGTGGATCTGCAGATCGAGAGTGGAGAGTACTTTTTGGGCAAGCAGGCGAAGGAGCGCAAGGTACGCGAGGATCGCGATGCCAAGATGAAGGAGAAGATGGAGGGCAAGCGAAAAGAAAGGCTAGCCGAGTATGTTGCGCCAGAAGAGGATGGCGAGAAAAAGAAGAAGAAGAAACGGAAACACGAGGAGGGAGAGGAGAAGAAAGAGAAGAAGAAGAAGAAGAAGAGAAGCTCCAAGGGGGAGGCAGAGGAAGCTTCCTAACGGGATATATTATTTCAACTACGGTCGTGGTGAGTACAGCAGGCAAGAGCCGCGGCAATGAGAGTTGTGCGATAAGGCTGTGGAGGGTGCCTTCCAGTTCCGTGTCCTTGCAACGACATGAGGCACGCTCAGGACCCTCGACGACAACAAAAACTCGGCATTTATCGGTGTTTATGATAGTTACAAGGTTCAATACCCACTGCATTTCTCTCAGTTGCAAGACTAGTTCTCTTTTATTGGTTGGACGATCGCCAAGTTGGCGCACTAACGTAGATTATGCCGTCCAAACGACTCAGGTCTCGGGCGGCTCTTGCTCCGGTACCCCAGACGTTCATTATTTCCGATATTGGCGATGCTTATCTGGACGACATTTTCACGTTCGTCCCGCAGGACCCTGCATCTCAATTGTCACAGTTTACGATGTTCCCTCGTTTAGGTCCTTCAGGTCTTCTAGCTGCGCTGTCGTATTGGAGTTTTGCAAGTGCATACCCCGTTTTAGATAACCAATGTTGGCCGGAGCCCGTATTTCAGACTATCACACTCCAGTCACATACAGCGTCCACATCAGCAAGGACTCTCGAGATCGTGAATCCTATCAGCAATCAATTTACATCTCCAGTGTCCTTCCACCTCCCATGGCCCTGGACTTATCCACCACTATGCACTTCTCCCCTTCCTGGTATCCAGTCCGGGCTTTGCGTCTACACAAGTACAACCTTCGGATCTGGTCGCGGTATCTCGATTGTCACCACTCCTAAATTAGCCGCGCATTTTGCTTCTCTCCCAGCCTTTACATCCCCCTCTACCCTGGAGGCCAACAAGACCAACGAATTCAGTGGATTGTGGTTCACATCCAGCATCTCCAACAAAGGCACCGGGACCCTCGCACTGCACGATCTAGCGCCTCAAACGCAAATCTTGCGGTACACACCTGCTTTCGTGGCCTACCTAGAAAGCGACTTTTCGACCCTAGACCGCGAAGCACTCTGGCGCACAGCCATCAACCGGCTCCCCTCGGCAACGCGTCTCTCCTTCCTCAGCCTGACATACATCTACGGCGACGGACGCGTGCGCATCCAAGACATCACCAAAGCCAACACCTTCCAGCTCTCGCTCCTTGGCGCCAACCACCTCGCCATCTTCCCAGAAACCAGCCGCCTGAACCACGACTGCGCGCCCAACGCGCAGTACGTCCTCGACCCGCACCTGCTGACGCACACTGTGCGCGCCACGCGGCTGATCCCCGAGGGCGACGAAATCACAATCGCATACACCAGTCCCCTCGAGCGTGCGGCGACGCGCCGCGAGCGGCTGGCCGACGGTTTCCATTTTGGGTGCCGGTGTCGCAGGTGTGTGGACGCCGAGCGCTCAGATGAGGTGCTCGCCCGGATTGACGATTTGCAAAGCCAGCTGAACGACTGGAGTCCTGAGTCGCGCGCGAGCCCGGGGATGGCGGAGGAGTTGGCCCGACTCTATGTCCAGGAGGGACTCGAGGGGTTTCTGGATGTGCCGTATGGGTTTGCGGCGTTGGCGTGTAATGCCGTGGGGTGGGTGGACGAGGCTAGAGAGTGGGCGGCGAAGGCTCGGACTGCAGTGCTGATGAAAGATGGGACGAGTGCGGATGCTTTGAGGATCTGGGATAGCCTGTTGGCTGATGCTGAGGCACACTGGAGCTATAGGCGACGACTTGGCTGAGATGCATGGCAGAGGTAAAAGCGAGTTTGGGAGGGAACAGGAATTGAGTTAAGATCTGTTGATACCCTTCGAGCTCCACCGAGAGGGGTGACTGTCACGCCGGAGCCTCTTGGAGATTGAATTTTGGCTTCATTCTTCTAGTTTATTAATATATATTCCCCGATTACCATATCACGATATCGTTCTGCATCTAAAGCAACAAACGAGTTGGAACACGTCAATTCAGTGACCAAATCATTGCAAAGTAGCATTTCTAAAAACCTCCCCCTACTCCTTATACCTCTGATCCCGAAGCCCAACAAGCACCTCGACGGTCCCATCCCCGCGCTCCGCCCACCGCTTCGCCGCAATCTCCGGGTTCAGCTGCAACCTCTGCTTCGCGCGGACCCACTCCTCGGACGTAACGATCTTATCGAACCTGGGTCGCACGCCGGCCGCCTCCAGCACAGGGCTGCCGGTGATGGTGCCGGGCTGGGCCGAGACCCAGGTCCAGGAGCCGTCTTCGCCGAGGATCTGGAGGCCTGTGACGGGCTGGCGGAAGAGGAGGGTTAGGGTGCCGAGGTCGGTGTGGCCGCCTGTGGCGCCGTTTTTGGCTTCGGCCCATTGGTCTTTGGTGCGTGAGTGGTAGATCATGTAGCGGAAGTGGTCGGTGCTGTTTCGGTCGTAGGAGTGCTGGTTGGCGAGATAGTCCTCATCTGGGAGCTGGAGTATGATGGCGAAGAGGCGGAGGAGAGGCAGTACTACGTTGGAGTGCAGGGCCTTTTTGGAAGGTCTCGATCTCTGAGAGGTGGGCCTTGAGGAGATCAGGCTGGTCATATTTCCCTTTCAACTCATCGATGAATTTGGGTATGTTGTAGATTTCGATATTGTCCTTTGCCTGAGCGACCAGGGAGCGCCCAGGGCGCCGCCAGCCGTTGTAGTCGGCTTCTGCGTAGTTGACTTCGTACTTTTCCTTCTCGGATGTAGGGAGCTCGAAGAAGTGCTTTGCTAGTGTGAATTGTCTATCAATCTGTTCTTGGGCGAGGCCGAAGTTTTTCACATAGAACTACTGGCTGTCAGCAGACGTTCGGCTATCGTGAGTAAGGTGATGAACATACAAACCCTACATGGTGAACCGCGCGTTCGAGTTGTTTTGATAGACGCTCTTTTCCCCCTGGACGGTTGAAGTCTTCAATGTTAGAACGGACCAGAGGAGAGAGAAGGTTGTTCGATTAAGAGAGCTACAGAGAGCAACTATATACTGTACTAGGACTTTAGTCTGTTCGCGCGTGTGCACAGACCATTTCAACAACGCGAACTCTAAAGAGGGGTATCTTCTTCAACTACACACTACTACATCAATATGAGAGCTTTTAGCACTAAAATTTCATCAAATCGAGTGCGTGGAGGTGAATTATCAGAAGCCCAACGGATATACTGCTTAGCCCAGGTTGAGGCTGGTGTGTCGACAAGCGAAGTTGCTGACGCGCTGGACTGCTCGCAGCGGTGCGTACAGAAAACAGTACTCCGATGGACAACCAGCTGCAGCACCACAACGCAGCCTCGGACAGGCCGGCCACCTACATTGACTAGTAGAGACCATCGCCGGCTGCTACGGATTGCTCGGAAAAACCCAGGTATTGAGTACCACAAGCTTATGGAGGAGGCTGGACTGTGGGACGCCAATACTACCTACCCCAGCGTTTCTAAGCGTACTGTGCAGCGCGCAATGGCTGACGAGGGATACCGCAAGTTCAGAGCGAGACGTAGGCCAAAAATCAACAAGAACACAGCTGCGGAACGCCTCAATCTTACTAATGAATGGCTGGGGTTTGATTTTGGGAGGCGTACTATCAGGTTCAGTGACGAGTGCAGCGTTGCTCGTGGATCTGGCCACAACACGCCCTGGGTATGGCGACTACCTGAGGATAAATGGTCGCACGAGATGGTTGAGGAGGTCACCATTGCTCGCCAACCTGCTCGTATGGTATGGGGCTCAATATGGATGACTCCAGGTGGCCGAGCAAGGCGTAGTCGTCTAGTAATTATGAATCGCGACACATCAGCCAAACGCAATGGATACACAGCTCAGAGCTACATACGAGCACTTGAGGAAGGTCTCCAGGACAGCTACAGGCCAGGCGAGTGGTTTATGCAGGATTACGCACCTATCCACACTTCCCAGGTCTCGAAGGAGTGGCTAGAGGTTCATGGTGTTGCTACGATCAAATGGCCACCATACTCACCTGACCTTAACCCTATTGAACACATGTGGTGGGCACTTAAAAAGAAGCTCCATGAGCTGCATCCTGAATTTGACTATATGGGAGACTCTCTAGCTGAGTGGGAGGCGTTCGAATTGGGGTTGATTGAGGCATGGGCTGCTATACCTGACGCACTGATCAAACGCCTTATTAGGTCTATGCCACGACGCCTAGACGCTGTGCGACGTGCAAAGGGCTACCAGACTAGATACTAAGCGTAATGCGATTAATTTGCAACCCTAATTGTCTTATTTGGTCTATGTAGTAGAGAGTTATACTGCTTTGAAGTTGGTAATCAAATGTGGTTGTGGTGGTCCATGCGTCAACGCGAACAGACTTTTGGCACCCGATTGTACATGGAGTAGAGAGTATCTAGAGCATTCTAGATTAGCAGTGTTACGTAGTTGTGACGATAGTAGAACATTCTAGTTGACACACCCCCTGAGGGCTGACATTCAAGATCGAGGGTGACAAGCTCGGCCCAAGGAAGGTCCGCTTTGGTCTCGGGTGGATGCACGTACGGCTCCAGGTTGGCGAAGTCGTACTGAGACAGATCCCCCTGTCCTGTGGTAGCAGTCTCAGTAGTGTTAATTGTTTCTGTTGCCATGATAGAGGTAGTGTTTCTGAGGCTTGAGTGCTCAGGCAGTATTTGATGGGTATCTTGGGGCTTGGTATAAAGAAGCTTTCGAGGTCGAGTCGTCGCACACCACATTACCAAGCAATGTTCTCATCTCAGCAGTGGGTATCGCCATCAGTAATTGACCCGCCACACCTGCGGACCTCGTTCGACGTGACGAGTAAATGGCATATTCGGCCATAGCCCGGGTATGAGCTAAGTGGATATAGATGAGGCTGCACCTGCAGCACAAGAGCACCCGGTTCGATCCTGCCAATAAGCTTTCCTGAAGAACCTCTCAAGCTATTGCGAGCCAAGACTAGAGGTGGTTGTTCGTTACCCCACAAGTCGTCCGCGAGTTCGGTAATCGTTATCAGATGGCGCAATGAGATCCTCGCATGACGAATTACCTCGTTGCGAAGACGACAATCAGTAGCTCTGTCAGTCGTTCAGTCAGTTGATAGCGCGGTTTTTGTCTGACTCCAATGTACGAGGATCCGCTTGAGCTCCATCCACTCCTCTGACTGCGGTAGTGAATGACCGAGCACGTGACTCGACGCAGTACGGAATCCCGCGTGAGCTCATGGCTGATGCTGAGTTCTTTGGATAGCATCTCGCTATCTTGAAACTCAAGCTCTAGCTGCTACATTATTGCCACCCTCCGAACATGCAAGTAAGACTTCATACCCACGTGGATCTGTTATATTGATCAATGTCTGTCCTCCAACTGAAAGAGAAGCTGAAGAAACAAGGCCGGAGGGGGTATAGCGCGCTTACCAAGGCTCAACTTGTTGAGATGTTGCTGGAGGCAGATGGCAATGGGCTCTTTCTGGCAAATCCAATCTAATTAGATCCACCAATAGATCCACCAGAAATCGCTGGCCGGCGTATATGGGAGATTGAGCACGCTGCTGATCCGCGGCTGATAGCTGCTGAGCGACGTGAGGCGGGCGAGTTTGATGGGTTATTGGGGCGTTGAGGCGTTGGGGAGTTGGTGGATAGGATTATCACCGACTACCCGATTAGGCAAGGCGCCAGCCCGCGCACGTACCACCCAACGAACTTCAAAACCTCAAATAATTACTCTATTGTTGAGAATAACTGGGTTCAGTCCAGGGTGGAAGGTGTTCGGGATTCACATGATATGCTGTTGTGGTAGGCACTGCCTGGTGGGCAATGGCACTCACAATGACAGTGTGAGTCTTACACACAACACGATAGTCAATACAATACGTTGCAGCCACCCCGCCTTGTCCCTCTCCTACTCGGTTATCACTAGTAGTCATACTACTAGTGGGACCTTGTTCCAATAGGTTATGAGCCCTGGTTGCCAAAACTGATGTCATTGTTTTGATCCCACCAGAGTCGCTCAGGACTCAGATTCGAGAAGGAATCAAACCTCAAGAGTCACGAAGGACTCAGCTACGATTCGCGGAAGGAATCGAAACATCTACCAGAGTCGCGCAGGACTCAAATTTGAGCAGGAATCAAACACCACCAGGGTCGTGGAGACCCTAGCCCCAACTCACGGAGGAACGATCACATACCCAAGTCGCGCAGGACTCAGATTCAGCAATCGAACACAAGAAGCCGTGTGCAACGCAGTTGACACGCAAACACATCTACTCTTCTTCTCCACGCCTGAGAACCGACAACAACTGCACTACCCGCAGCATATCGCCTACATATATAACGCACGCATACACCGCATGCACCGCTTGTACTGACTGCACCGTCTGCAACGCCTGCACTACCCGCAACTGATACGTGCGAGCTTCTACACACATGATGGCCGAAGAGAAGGAAGAATGGAAGATTCCGAAACTCACAGCTGAGAATCACGATGCTTGGTTCCGCCGGAACAAAGTCAAGCTCAAGGGAAAGAGGGTCTTCTATGTCTGCGAAAGAACCTTGGCAGATCAATGTCGGATCGCTACCGCTGGAGAACTGTCGGATGCTATGAGGGAAATGGACATCACAGATGAGACTGTCAAGGCCCACATCAACATCGACAAAAGAGACAAGTACCTGGAAGATGAAGCCACCGCAATCGATCTCTTGTTCAGGTCTCGCAGCGAAGAGGACCAAGCCCTTATTGACGAGTACAATACTGCCTTCCACTTCTGGGCTTACTTGCGCATGAAGTACAGTCAAACCGACGCTACAGCCGCCAACATGTATATGACCAAAATTCAGACATTCACATTTGGAGGAGAGAGCACAATTGTCGGATCGTGGGAAAAGCTAAAGGACTACCGACGCAAGCTCGTGGCAGCAGATGCCGACACCAACGGAGCCTACAAAGACTCCGCACTGCTACTTGTCCTTATCAGATCACTCCCAAAGAAATTTGGGACTACGATCGACACTTTGAACGCCCAGCTGAACCTCACTGTCGAACAAAAGCTAAAGTTGTTGGAAGAGAAGGAAGTCCGAGACCAGCAAGATACTGATGAACAAGCTCATCTAGCTTTCCGAAAGGTCGCCAAGTACGCCCCACCGCACAAGCGTGTGAACAAGGACTCGTTATCTTCGTCCGAATCAGAGTCCAGCACCAAGCCCAACATCCAGTGCTACCTCTGTGGCGATGCGCACTACATCCGGGACTGTGTGAAGCTTGGGAAGGCTCGAAGGCTTCTTGGGGAGTATGAAGCCGAGAGGAGGAAGAGGAAGAAGAAATCATCCTCTGCAACATCCTCCAAGCCTCCCGCTAAGACACCTGAGCAAAAGAGGTCTTACAAGAAAACTGGCAAAGCATATGGAGCCGAAGAAGCCAGGTCAGAGTCAGAGCTGGAGACATCAACCGATACTTCAGACTTGGAAGACGAGGAAATTGAGACATGTCGTCTCTCTAAAGACATCCTCAGTAAGGCATCTCCATCTACCTGGGCCGGCGACACTGGCGCCTCCTCACACATGTCTGGCCAACCCTCGCTGTTTAGACGAATGATCAAGATCAAGCGAAGACTTGTTCGGGTTGGAGGGGGAGAAATACACGCAGACTGGAAAGGAGAAGCCCAAATGGTATGCAAGGATGGATCTTCGACATGGCTTTCAGATGTACTGCTGGTACCCAACCTTGGAGTCAATTTGTTATCAGGGAGACGAATTTGCGCAGCAGGCATGAAGGGACGTTTTAATTCCCATACACTATCCTTCAAACTAGGGAAGAAGACGATCATTAAAGCAACTATGGACGGTGGTCTCTACGTAGTGTCACACATTGCAGATGGATACCAAGAGACGGCATTTCTGGGAAAAGAACTCTATGCACCAGCCCTAGATACAGAAGTCCTTCACACACCAACTGAGTCCGAACTCAAGGCTAGTGAAAGGGAGAGATACTTGCTGTACCACAGACGCTTTGCACACCTAGGACCTGCAAAGATTGCCAAACTCCACGAAGTCACAACTCTCCAGAACAAGATTCGAGTCCCAGTGAAGAAGGGAATCTGCGAAGTCTGCGCCCTGACAAAGATGAGGAACAGCATCCCTAAGCAATTGAGAGACCACAAAGCTGAGAAGCTAGCTCTGGTACAGTTTGACATTGCAGGACCCTTTCCAACATCTCTGCGAGGCAACCGATGATTTCTCCTTATTATTGACAGCTACACGCGGAAGAACTGGGTTATCCCGTTGAAGCAGAAGGGAGACGCACAAAAGGAACTCAGAGCCTGGAAGATTTTTGTTGAACATCAGACCGACGAGAAAGTCAAAACTGCTGGGACTGACAACGCGCCAGAACTCTTGCAACAAGTTGAGGAATGGAGAGTCACACATGGAGTTGAACTGCAGCCTACCACAATTGCGTCATCACATCAGAATGGACCAGCCGAGCGAAATATCCAAACTGCAGAAGCCGACATGAGAGCAATGCTCAAGGACGCTGGTCTACCAATCGAGTTCTGGGACGAAGCTGTGGAGGCAGACACATACATGCGAAACCGCACTGATACAGGACCTACAATGAATGGAAAGCGAGTCAGCCCCGAAGAGGCTTTTACAGGAAAAACGCCATCTATTGATCACATCCGTGTAACATGCAGATCGGTGTGGCGCTCGGCTCGGCGTAACGCTCGAAACACCAGAATTTGCCCACCCACATCACTGAATTGAATCGCCACATTTAGTCGCTGCACTCTTGTAAGAATAAAGGAGGTAATTAAGAAAGGCAATGCAATAAATCTGTTCTATCTAAATTTGCTAGGAAGCGTGACGTTGCGACCGCGTAAAGTAATTTTGGTTAGGGGTGATAGGGCAGCCTCTGGGGCAGCATCCTTTGATGCACCGCCCCTAGATTGTTTCTGACGCTTGTTCTTTACATAGGGTACTTGGGGAGCTTTTCTCTTCCCTTGTTGGGTGTTTTGAGTCGCTTTCGCAGCCTCTTTCTCTGCTTTTTTGCGTTGTTGTTCAGCCTGCTTCTTAGCCTTCTCCTTCTCCCTCTCCTTCTTGAGTCTCTCTCTCTTATCACGCCTCTGTTCAAGCTCAAGTTGCTTCTGAATCCTCGCATCCTCCTGGTCTTGTTTCCTCTTAGCCTTGTCCAGTTTCTCCTGCGCTGCTTGCTGCTCCATGACTGTCCTTCTCACTCTTGCTTCTCTGCCCTTCCTTGGGGACCACATCACAGTTCCACCATGATACTCTTGACGCTGTTGAAGGTCAAGAGGTACGCCCTTCTTCTTGTGTTTCTTCTTGCTCTGAACTGCCTCTCTTAGGTCTTCATTCTCTTGAGAAATAAGCTCATTGTTGGCTTGAAGATGGTGGAAGACTTGGGTGAGAGTTTTGGCCTCTTTCTTAGCCCCATCCTTCACAGACTCATTAATGAGCTTTCTTATCTTTTTCCAATCAGTCTCAAGAGGAGCTGCAGGGTTGTTTGTAACCTCAGCTTTATTAGTGGTTGTATGGTGGAATCTTTTGAGAACTACTTCACTGTTCTTTGGCCAGATCCCAGTGGTTGAAAAGGACTTCAAGATGCGATCCTTGATGAAGGAGGCCTTCCAGGCCTTCCAGAATAACAAGAAGAAGTCTCCTTTCTTAATGCGGGCATAGCCTTGGCTCCTTTGGGTAAGGTCTGTGAGTTCTCTTGTGTATCCAGATGAAAGAGACTTGAACATAACCACATCAAGTGGCTGAAGCGTGTGGGTTGAATGGGGAGGTAAGATCAACAAGAGGATCTTGTTCTGATAGCAATACTCGATGAAATCCAGCGTGACATGAGATCCATGGCCATCAATAATAAGAAGGCGCCAAGATCTTCTTGCTTTAACCTTGGTATAGCGGTCAAATACCTGTTCAAGCCAGGCTAATCCAACGTCATTGTTAGACCAGCCTGATGGAGCTGAAGTGTAGAAGACTTGGTGTTTATCTAGGTCAATATCTTGCACCCAATCTGACTGAATGTTGCTATTTAAACCCTGGAAAATGAGGCCAGGAGGAAGAGCATCTCCACCAGCTCCCACACAAGCCAGGATAGTAATCCATTCACGTGAGCCATCTTGAAGGACTTCAGTCTTCCTTTTCTTCTCCCAAGTCTCTCTGCTAAAGACTCTCTTAGTCCTTCCCACCTGTCCAATCATGAAGCCTTTCTCATCCATATTGTATGTATTTCCAGGCAGAACTCCGTACTCTTCAATCTTGCTGTGGACCAGATCAAAGTATAGCTTGTATCTTGCTTCTGAATCAGCCTGGTGGCGTGTGTAGTCCATCCCAGATGTCCAGCGGGAGACAAGTTTGTCATGGTGTTTGTTGATAAAGCGCGTTACCCACCCCTTTCCCACATGCCCCTGAGCTATCCCTGATGCAAATCTTCTTATCATCTCTCTTGTGGGCGCAAGGCCTCTCTCTGTGAGCCTCTCAATATGCTGTATGAGCTCTTGTTCTTGTTGTGGGTTGAGGCGTTGTTGGTTGATTGCCTTGGCTTGCATTGAAGCTTGGGTGCCTCTGCATCTTCTGGCTAGTGTGTGTCTGCTCACATTGTATTTTTCAGCAACTTTTGTATATGAGAGTTGTTCTCCTTCACCCTGCGTTTCCATCGCTTTAACTGCCAGGTCAATTGGGTCCATATTAGTTGAGTTGTCGCGTGTTGAAGTTGGCGTCACTTTGGTGTTCTGGTGTTTGGCCGAGCGTTATGCCGGGCCGAGCGGCACACCGATCTGCATGTTATGGGGGAGCAAGTGCTACTCCTACATCCACCCTAAGACAATTCCAGCAGATCAACGACACGACAAGCTTGTGGACCGCGGCAGAGTTGGGGTATTCATGGGATATTCTAAGACAACAAACAAGCAGTTCAAGTTCTACTCGCCAGAACTAGGATATACCTCAAGATCAAGCCGTATATCAGTAGACGAACACACACCTGGAGGGAGAGTCGAACTACGGTTGCGGAACATTCTGGCTGGATCACAGGGAACGCCAAATACTATGCCAGACCGAAAACCAAGAGGAAGACCAAGGAAAGATCCTACTCCTGCTCAAACGACTACGAGTTCCTGCAGAACCGACTCCTGCAGAACCAACTTCTGCAGATCCTACAGAACAAGCCACTGTGGAACAGATGGAACCACCGACTGCAAACGAGATGGAACCACCTCCTGCGGAACAAGTGGAACCAACTCCTAAGCCAATCAAGCGTGGAAGAGGAAGACCAAGGAAGCTGACTACCGCTCCTCCTACCACCATCTCACAAGATGAGCGAGTACCGGATCTGACAACTAAAGAACCTGAGGAACCAGCCCAATCCTTGCCGGAAGCTCCACGAGACTTCACGAGACAGTCTAAACGCAAGAGATCTGGAGAAGATACTGCTGAGGATGAAAGACTCTGTAAGATTATCAAAGCTATGCTGGCGCAAGTCAATCTCACGGACGAACAAGCCCAGACAATTGAGAATGCCTTCCCAGCAACGGAGATCGCAGGAATTCGGATTCCCCAGACATATCAACAAGCTATCCACGACCCAAAGTACGGAAATAAGTGGAAAGCAGCGGTGCTGGAGGAGATAATCTCGCTAATGGAAAACGGAACCTGGGAAGAAGTCTTACGGCCAAAAGATGCCAACATGGTTGATTCAAAGTGGGCTTTTACAATCAAAACCAAGCCAGACGGAACAATTGAACGATTTAAAGCACGCCTTGTGGCACGTGGCTTCACCCAAGTACATGGAATCGACTACAACGAGATCTTTGCGCCGACTGTCCGCATGGGTACCTTGCGTCTATTCCTGGCTACTGTCGCAGCAGAAGACTTGGAATGTTTCCATTATGATATCAAGAATGCGTTCACTGAATCTCACCTCAAGGAACAGATTCTCCTTAAGCAACCTGAAGGAGTTCATGTCAAGAAAGGACATGTCCTGAAAGTGCTTCGAAGCCTGTACGGACTGAAGCAGGCTGCTCGTGACTGGAACCTGTTGATAAAGAAAGAGCTTCTTGCATGGGGGTTTGTGCAAAGCCTTGCAGACCCTTGTATGTTTGTCCATGAGGAAAGAAAGATTCGAATCCCAGTCTACGTTGACGACGTTCTTGCAGCGGCAAAGGAGCAATCCCAAACTGAGTGGTTCTGGAAGAAGCTTTCTGGACGATTCAACGCCAAGAACCTGGGGGAGGTACACAAGGTCCTTGGAGTGCGAATCACACGAGACAGAAAGAACCGCACAATCTTCCTTGACCAAGAGCAATACCTGCGCGCAGTACTTGACAAGTTTGGAATGTCAAGCAAGGAGCATAAGGACAAGAAGATCCCATCTGCCGATTACACCTCATTCAGACCGGCTACTGACAACGACACTCGAATTGACACAACTGAGTACCAGCAAGGAATTGGAAGTCTGATGTTCGCTATGGTTCTCACACGTCCAGATATTGCATTCACCCTTGGGAAGCTAAGCCAATACATGAGCGATCCAGCAGAACATCATGGCCATGCACTGAAAAACCTGCTACGGTATCTCCGATCGACAGTCTCAATGAAACTACGCTACGGACCAGGGGGAGCACACTCACAATTTGTCATCTACTCTGATGCTGACTGGGCAAGCGACATCGTGGACCGAAAGAGCGTTTCAGGAAGCACGGCAATGTTCTATGGAGGGCCAATATCATGGTCTAGCAAGAAGCAACGGTCAGTTGCTACATCAAGCTGCGAGTCTGAGTACATGGCACTATCAATATGCTGCAAGCAAGGCCAGTGGATTGCTCAAGTGTTCAGAGACCTTGGGTTCCCAAAGTACATTGGAAAAGACACCAACAAGGTTCAGATGCTGGGAGACAACCAGGGCGCCATCGCACTTACAAAGAACCCTCACCTCCACGAAAGATCAAAGCACATCGACGTCTGTTATCACTTTGTCAGGGACCTGGCAGAACAAGGCAAACTTGATGTGGCCTATGTGCCGACTGCAGACATGGTTGCAGATGGAATGACAAAGCCTTTGCAGCGAGTTGCATTTGAGAGATTCAAGAACCAACTGGGAGTTATCTATGGACCGGACCTGTCCTGAGGGGGAGTGTTGAGAATAACTGGGTTCAGTCCAGGGTGGAAGGTGTTCGGGAGTCACATGATATGCTGTTGTGGCAGGCACTGCCTGGTGGGCAATGGCACTCACAATGACAGTGTGAGTCTTACACACAACACGATAGTCAATACAATACGTTGCAGCCACCCCGCCTTGTCCCTCCTCCTACTCGGTTATCACTAGTAGTCATACTACTAGTGGGACCTTGTTCCAATATCTATCACGATATTTTGAATTTCAATTGAGCTGCAAGTCTACCCTGCAACATTCTACCGTTGAGTTGAGATGCTGTGTGATGAAATTTTGTTAGGCGTGCCACGCCGCCCCCAGCTAGCGTTCGGCCACTCTCGCTCATTCTACGGTAGCTTTGTCGGTGCTGACCACCAATCCTGCAACGGTCGGCATGTACCGTAGAAATTGGCCGAACGCTAGCAGGGCACGACCGGGTAACATTGGGGATAACTAGGGAACAGTATTTAACGATCAAATAGGAGCCGCTAAAGAAGCAAAGACTATACGTACGTAATTAGGGAGCGATCAAATCAGAGGACTGGAGCGTCATCTAAAGTTATCTAGGCTCTGCCGTGCCCTTCTAGCGTTCGGCCAAAGAATCAAATTTCTACGGTATATGTAGTCTGGGACTGTTCCTGCTTGTATTCGGTTGGATCATACTTTGCCAACATGCCCTCCAAGGAATCAATAGAGATCGAGACAAAAGGCGTGCACGAGTCTCAGGCATCGCGAAGTGCCAGCCCAACTGCCACCGAAGGGCTCCAGCCATGGGAAAAACCAGGATTTGTTGGCTCCTTACGCCGGGCGCATCGATCCGTTCAACGCTATGTGTGGGATGATCCTTCCAAGCCAAAGGAGGAGAAGTGGTTCTTGTTCAAACTAGACTGCTTTCTGTTGACCTCTGCCTGTCTGGGATACTTCAGCAAGAACCTCGACCAAACAAACATAAGCAACGCCTATGTGTCTGGAGTGAGTTGCATCAGCTGTGTAGCGTTGATTCTGCTAATGTTAGGATTAGATGAAAGAGTCGCTCAACATGTATGGCAGTGAGTTGACGTACACGAGCAACGTATTCACCGCTGGCTATGTCATTGGCCAGTTGCCAGCCGTGATGCTCGCCACGCGTGTCCGGCCATCGATTCTGATTCCCAGCCTGGAGATTTTGTGGTCTATTTTGACATTCTGCACCTCTTCCGTCACGAGCGTCTCCCAGCTGTATGCCATCCGTTTCATTGTCGGTCTTGTCGAGAGCGGATACTTTCCTGTGATGATGGTAAGTCACGTCACAATGAAGCTACTGACAGTACTGACATGCGCAGTACATGGTCTCAAGCTGGTATACGAAGAACGAGAGGGGAAAACGAGTCGCCTTATTTTTTTGTACCGCAGCACTTTCTGGTATGTTTAGCGGCTATCTGCAAGCTGGCGCGTACTCTGGTCTCGATGGCAAATATGGTAAACAGGGCTGGCAGGTAAGCTAAATGACAGCCTACTTACTTCAATAACTGAACTCGAGGACAGTGGCTGTTCATCGTATGCGGCATCATCTCATTACCGATTGCGTTTCTAGGCTACTTCTTCATCCCAGACTTCCCCGAGACGACGAGAGCCTTCTACATCACCGAGGAGGAAGCCGATCAGCAAAGAAAGCGTCTCATTGCTGAAGGTCAGAAACCGCTGGGTCACAATCCTTGGAATCGCAAGAAAATCTTTCGCATCGCAAAACAATGGCAGTTCTGGGTTCTGCCGCTCGGCTGCTTCTTCGTCCAGTCGAGCTACCCCATCCACCAGCCCGTATTTGCACTGTGGCTTAAAGCCAACGGCCACTCCGTGTATCAAAGGAATGTCTGGCCTACAGGCCAGGTTGCCATTGGCGTAGTAGTGCAGATCGCGGCGGGTATGATCTCGGACTCGCCATTGTTGAAAGGACGGCGATGGCCAGCCATCATCGTGATGCAAGCAGGCACACTTGTTGGCGTCAGCATCCTGGCCGCCTGGAATGTCTCTGATCGGGTCAAGTACTTTGCGTACTACATCTCGTACTTTTCGGCAGGTGCGCTTGGGCCGTACTTTGCATGGTACTCAGACCTGATCCCACACGATCACGAGATGCGCGGGGCCGTGATCGCTCTTTCGAACATGTTCAGCTACATCAACGTGATTTGGTTAACGAATGCCGTTTGGAGGACAGTCGACGCGCCACGCTTCCACGCTGGCTTTACGGCGACTGCCATCTTCGGGGCTGCAACAATAGCATTGACGGTGATACTCCAGTTCCTTCAGAAGAAAGACGAGCGAAAGCGGGCGCAGGGAGATGGTGCGGTCGAGGACATTGAGACGCCAGACAGAAGCCACTCCAGGGCAAGCATAGCGGAAGCTGTGACGATTCAGAAATGAAGCTAACGTGTTTGGCAAGCGAGTCGGTCAGGCAAGCGAGTCGATCACCCTACTAACTTTAAGCACCTCTTTAAGCGTATACCTCAACCACGTTAAGAGATAATACAGAGATATTAATAAAATATATTAAGTAGTATCTACAGTATCTTTTTTGCACGTACGCGAGTTGTGTCCAGTCTCTCTGCACCTCTTGCAGCGCGCGAGAGCCTGGCGGCTGTGGCCTGATTGCTCTCCTCCTTGACGCTCTTCACGAGCAATCTGCTAATCAGCCTCACGTTGAGCAAGTAGATGCTCTCCAGCTCCCTTTGTTAAGACCCCACGCTGCTGTAAACGCTTTTTTTTACGCTGTTTGCGCGCTGACGCTGCCTTATTAGCCTTCTCAAGGCTGGCAATCCAATCGCGCATCAGCTCAGCTGAGAGCATCATCACCTCAGCGCCCTTCTCAAACTGGTTAATTGCCTCAATGATTGAAGCTGGCGACGAGCTCTTATGCCGTCGCACGCGATCACGTAATAACGTTGATTGAGCCTCAAGCTCACGTACGTTGCTCGGCGTACGAGCCTCCCAGAGAGCCTCTGGCAGAGCAGCTGGAGTAGGTGTACGCAGCTGCACGTCAAGCTTTGAGAGCACAGCGTCTGGTTGGAGAGGCACAAGGCCTGCGCCTCGAAAGGCTGAGCAGATATTAGCTGAGGTGAACGATCGACTAAACGCTGCCTTGAAGGCTGGCAGGAACTCAAGCTTGGTGATAGGTGATACTGGCCAGCAAAGATGAGGAACGGTGGGATTGACCAGCCAGCTGCGTTGATTGCAGCAATCAACGTTACCCACTCGCGATTGCCTGGCTGGATAGCCTTTGGCCTGCCTCTTCTCTCTGACCCTGTCACGACGAGCTGAGTCGTGATCTTGCCCATTATAAAGCCAGCTTCGTCAAAGTTGTAGACGTCCTCGTCAAGGATGCCGTACCTCGCCTTTGTCTCCTCTACAAGCTTGAACCAGGCGCTGATTAGGACTGGATCTTCACACAGAGCTCTCTGCCTATCATACGCTCGATTGAAACGCGTCGTGAGACTGTCTGTACGCTTGACAAAGTTGCGCGGCCACTTCTGCCCAACCTGGCCAGCGCCGCGCGCAGTGAGCAGCTTATTAGCCATATCACGTACAGCTGCGTACGTAGGCGCAAATCCACGTGTATCCAAATCAAGTATATGTCTGACAATTACCTCCTCTTCTAGCTGGGTGAGCTTCCTTGAGTTGGGCTGGCAATCGCGTTGGGCAGGTATAACGTGTTTTATCGGTAAGCTGGCCACATCACCATCCTGGCCACCCCACCAAGGCGCGTGCAGCGCGCCTCATACCATCCACCATGACACCACGCCAACGGCCTCCAAGGCCATCAAGAGAAGGCCGAATAGGCCTTGCTATTGCCTCCTATCGATCTAATCCTCTTCAGTCTCATCGCAAGCTTGCAAAGCTCTATAGCGTGCCAAGATCAACACTTGAGACGCGCCTTCAAGGTGTCCTCCCTAAGAACGCGACAACGCCTGTCAATCACAAGCTACGCCCTGTCGAAGAGCAGTCGCTTGTTGAGTGGATCCTTGACCTTGATCGCCGTGGATTTCCTCCTCATATCATCGACGTACGACGAATGGCAGACGCAATACTTGCTGCGCGTGGCCAAGATCCTCCTCCTAAGCCTGTAGGCAAGTGCTGGGTGACGCGCTTTGTCAAAGGCCAGCCACTCCTCCAGACAAAGTGGAATAGGAAATTCCACTCACAGCGCGCAAAATGCGAGGATCCTGTTAAGATTAGCGCGTGGTTTAAGCTTGTAGAGGACACGCGCCAGACCTGGGGAGCAGACATGTCAACAATCCGTCAGTTTCCCGTTAACGGATTGTTCGGCCTGACACGTGATCAGTCCGTTCAATTCAAGCCAGACCACTCAAATTTTGCAGTCCGTTCAAGCTAAGGGTAAAGGCCTGATTGAACGGCCTGAAAGGCCTAATAGTATTAAAGTTTTAGGGTGCCTAATTAGGCTTAACATTTGCTTTAGGATCTTTTAAAGCTAAAAACTTTTTGTGTTGTAATTTAATTTATAAGCGTCTTTTTGTACCGTGGGAACGCTAACTAGCGCGTCTGTAGATGCGAGCAACCCACAATTTTCCCTCTATTTACTCCCTAACGCCACCATGACGCACCCTAAGCGTACGATTAAACCTACACCATGCGGTGGATCGCTTATGGGTCGAGCCAATGAGTGGATTTTCTGACAATCCGATCGCTCGGCCAATCAGAGAGCTAGAAACTTGCTTAGTAATCAGATCTTCGAAGTTGCAATGCAATACACCCACCTTCATGATGCTTCAAGGCGTCGAACTTTTCGAATTTTTCAACCACCACGCGATGCCTGTACCTCCACCAAAGCAGAGAGGCTCTGTCGACACCTCCCGTACGCAGCGCGCTGCAGTTATTACCTTGCGAGTAGTCGCAGAGTGGACTTTTGAGCGGATTAGCAGCGCGCTCGGCATCCCGAAGAGCACCTGTATTGGTATTGTCCGACGCGCAACTGATGCCACCAAGAACGAGGATATCAACGAGCTACTTGACTATACTGCCCGGGAGAACAATCGTGAGGTAGCTGGCACTGCCTCGACCAAGATATGGCCGTACTCAGCAGAGTCCGTACTGATCCAAGACGCAGCTTACTGGTATCCGCGCGAGACGTGGCATGAAGCCGTACGCAACTACACGCCGTTCGGAGAGCTTGATCGCACCACGATAGCTAGAATCTGCCGCCTACACCCTCATCCTTCGCGCGATCAGCCGCTCTCTCGAGTGCTAGAGGTCCATAAGCCACCTCTTTCGATCGATCTCATGGATCTACGTGTCGATTACTGCCGCTGGTGTATCTTCTGGCTCGACAAAGGCGCTCTCTTCGTCTTTACCGATGAAACGTTCATCCGCGCCGGCGGCCGCCCACACAAACGTCAGAAAGTTACAGTCGTACAGGGCCAGCCTACAGAGACTCGGAGCCAGTATTTAGAGCCTATACACTTCAGTATCATGCAATGGGGCGCTGTCTGTGAGGATCTACGTGTCCCCTTCCCTCTGCTGCTCTGGGAGATGGAGACACCAGAGGAGAAGGCTCAACACCAGCTAGAACTCGACCTGGAGAACCTCACCGAGCGTCAGATCGGCATCTATCAAGGCTTACGAGCGCGCCAAAACGATACAATTGAGCGTACGATACTCAGCGAGATCAGTAGCAATGTAGAGCTTCACAACCAAGCCAGACGGGCTGCCGGCCGTACAAGAGGCATGAAGCGAGCCCCCAGCCCACAACGAATATTCAAGCCCACAAAGCTTACGCGAGGTGTAAAAACCAGAGGTATAGACTGGTTTCTATACCGTAAATACGTCCTCCACGATCGCCTCTTCCCATACCTACGAAAGCTTCAAGAGCTGAACCCTAACCGGCCGATAGTCGTCGTAGAAGACAATGCTCCAGCACATACAAAAGCAGCTGAAATCTGCACTGCTGAGTACGCGTTACGTGGTATCATCAAGGCTCCACACCAGCCAAATTCGCCTGACTTGAACCAGATAGACCCTCTTTGGGACTACGAGAAAGACCAATTAGATGGGCGTTTTCAGCGATCAAGTAGTAAAGACGCAGTACTTGAAGGTAGAGCTCTTATACAAGACGAGTGGGCAAGAATTGGGCCAAAAGCCCACCAATTCTGTCAGGGTTTTCGCGGCAAATTGCAGCAAGTAATAGATATGAATGGCGACAACAAGTATCATGGATGAAGTAAGCGTCTCTCTAGCTGTTCAAAACACCAAAAATTATCTATAAACGATCAAAATTGAGCTCAGAAATGGCTATGAAAGCTACCCTCTTCTTCTCGAAGTAATGGTGGTGTTCCTATACAAATTGCTACCAAAACAAGTGAGATCGTTCATTGGCCAGAGGCCCTTGTTCGCCACTGAATCCACCGGAAATCAGCCATTGGCTCGACCCATAAGCGATCCACCGCATGGTGTACCGAAAAGGTCAGGCAAGCCCAGCTTGACTTTGCAACGCCGGAAATTCGCCCAACAAAGCGCGCGCGGGTAGCTGCAACGCCAGCGCGTCAAACACCACCTGCATTATCAACGCCTGCGCTAACGCGTCTGTCCTCCCCACGCGCGCTGCTTGCTGCTAGCCAGCAAGGGAGTCAACCGCTATCTAAGGATGACGCGTTCGAGCTTGAGCTGCGTGAATCGCAGCTAGAGGGGGCTATTGTTGCACCTACCGCCGCCTCGCGCGCTCCTACAGTTGCTTCAGCTAATGACAACAGCACAGTAGGGCAGGCGCTGGCGGCAGGGTTTGACACGCGATTTGCTGACAACTTCGATGATATTATCTGGCTAAGGCTGCCTGGTTACAGGGCACCGCTTGTGCCGCAGAAGCATAAGAAAAGCTGGATCTATGCCTATGGTTATCGCATCAACTCTACTGCCCCTCAGTTCAGCAGCAAGGTCTATTTTGTGTGCAAAATCTGCCATCTTAGGTATCACAAAGCCTGCAGCGGCATCTACGACACTACTACCTCGCCGTCGACGGCAGCGCGTCACCTTAACACCACCCACCAGATCTACAACCCTGAAAAACCCGCGGCTCTAGCAGCAATTACAACGGAACACACCCTACGCTCATACTACAAGGCAGGCGGCAAGGTGCCTCAGGATGTACACAACGCCCTTACTGGCTTTGACGTACAGCTGTTTCGCTTTAAGGCGGTCACTTGGCTTGTCGAAGGCAACCACTCACTATCTGAGTTTGAGCGCCCGGAGTTTCGAGCTATGTTGGAGGCAGCCAACCCAGAGGCGGTAACTGCGCTATGGACAATCCACAACAGTGTCTCGAGGTACGTTATGCGTCTCTACAACTACCTGCAACCCCGTGTTGCTGTTGAGCTGTCCAACGCGCTGAGTAAGATACACATAAGCTTTGACGGATGGACAATGCAAGGAGGCAAGCGAGGCTTCTTAGGCATTGTTGCGCACTTTGTGAGCTCATCAGGCGAGCTTACAGATCTGCCTATTGCGCTTCCTCAGCTTACAGGTGCCCATACAGGCGTAAGGATAGCTGAGGTTGTTGACCAAACGTTGCGGCAGTTTGGTGTTGATAGCGCCAAGTTGGGTTACTTTGTACTTGACAACGCGGCTAACAACGACACCGCTATTGCTGTGGTTGCAGAGATTTACGACTTCTTGCCAGTCCACCGCCGCCTCCGCTGCGGTCCCCATACACTCAACCTTATCGGGCAGACGCTCCTTTGGGGTAACAATCAGCAGGCGTATGACAATGCGCCCGAGGAGCTTAGTGACGAGGTGAGGTTTATGAGAGAGTGGCGTAAAGATGGTCCCCTTGGCGTGCTGCTTGACGTTATTAACTACATCAAAACACCACAGCAGCATGAGCTTTTTATCAATTTTCAACACCGCGCAAACGCTGACTTGTCCGCCAAAGATCGCAAGATTCTTGAGGTTATTAAGCCTGTTGTTACGCGCTGGAACTCATACTTTAGCTGCTTTAAGCGCGCAGTTACGCTGCAGTCTGCAGTCAACGCTTACTGTCAACTCCATGTTACCAACACCGCCAACGCGGACGCCTACGCTGCTGCGAGCGGCAACAAAGAGCCTGACGCGCAGCGTTGGATGCGCTCAGGTGGTCTTACTGCGGCTGATTGGCAGACTGTCAACGAGTATCTCGCGATGCTACGACCGCTGAAGTTGGCAACAAAGCGCCTTGAAGGTCGCGGTACCTACAAGCGATTTGGCTCACTTGCTGAGGTGATCCCTGTCTTCGAGACCATCTTATCTAGCTACGAGGAGCGCGTAGAGTCCTACAGCGGCGTCAATTACGACGAACCTGGCGCGCCAGAGGACCACATTGCCATCAACCTCCGCGCTGCTTGGGCGAAGGCGAACGAGTACTTCATTAAGCTTGATGACTCCCCCGCCTACTATGCTGCCACCTCTCTCCATCCAGCGTACAAACACTACTGCGACAACGCGTGGAGGGATAAACCAGAGTGGTTGGTAGCAGCGCAGTCGGCGTTTCAGACGCTTTGGGGCACGTACAAGGACAACCCAGCACCGCCGCCAGCGCCAGCAGCACCACGGGCGCGTGTAAACAACGACCTCAACGACGCTATCGCGTCTATGATGGAGCCTCATCAAGGCGTTAGAGTTTCCAACGATTTGGATGAGTACACGCGCTGGAAACTTGAGCCCTGGGTCCCCTCTGTCGACAATCCAATCACTTATTGGCTCTCACGCCGCCGCGACTACCCCAACCTTACGCGCCTCGCGCTCGACGTCCTCTCTATACCCGCCTCCAGCTGCGACTGTGAGCGTATGTTTAGTGAGCTTGGCGATCTTTTGCGGCCAAAAAGGAGGAAGATCTCATCACAATTGCTAGTAGCAATACAGTCAGTACGCGCTTGGTTGCGGGCTGGCTTTGGTGTTGAAGGAGAGACTGCAGAGTCTCTACTTAGCGACGAGGCAATTGATAGCATGTATAACTTAGGGGATTGGCACAATAGCGAAGTCTAATTTGTATGTAAAAAAGTAATCAGTTTAAATAAGTTACCTGATCAGTTCAGTTCGAGCCTTGCTGGAAGACAGTTCAATCAGTTTGTTAAGATTTTTCGGCCTGCTTCTTGCAGTTCAATTCAAGCCAAGGGTTGCAAACTGACTGAACGGATTGTTGACATGTCTGCTGGGGAGTCTCCTACGAGGATACATACAACTTTGATGAGACTGGATTCATGATGGGAGTGGCTGCAACGTCAAAGGTTGTCACGAGCGCTGACACGATTGGTCGAGCGACTGTCGTACAGCCAGGCAATAGAGAGTGGGTAACAGCGATCGAGTGTATCAACGCGTCTGGCTGGTGTCTTCCACCCTTCATGATCTTGGCTGGCAAGCTCCACCAAGCTAGCTGGTATAAGGACCTTCCACCAGACTGGGCTATCGCCCTCAGCCATAATGGATGGACAAATGACACTATTGGCCTTGAGTGGGTAAAGCACTTCCACAGGCACACAGAGTCGCGCGCAGCAGGCGCGTATAGACTGCTCATCCTTGATGGGCATAGCAGCCACGCTACACCAGAGTTTGATCAATTCTGCAAGGATAACAAGATTATCACCCTGTGCATGCCTCCCCACACCTCACACACCCTCCAGCCTCTTAATGTTGGCTGCTACTCTCCTTTCAAAGTAGTATATGGACATGAGGTGTCTGATCTTGCGCGCCTTGGCGTCTTCCACGTTGACAAGCTTGACTTTCTATGGATATACCAGAAGATCAGGCCGACAGTTCTGTCAGAGCGCAATATCAAGGCTGGCTTTGAGGCGACTGGGCTCATCCCAGCTTGTCCAGATCGAGTCCTATCCAACCTTACTGTCGTCAGAACGCCGTCTCCACCAGGAACAGCAGGTGGTAGATTAGGCCCTTGGACTGCAGAAACTCCACGTACAGCTAGTCAGCTTGAGCAGCAAGTCCTTCTCGTACAACGACTCCTGCAGCGCCAATCTCAGAGTCCTACAAGTCAAGCAATTGCTCAGCTTGTCAAAGGCTGTCAGCTTGCAATGAACTCAGCGACAATCCTAGCTAAGGAGAACTCAAAGCTACGGGCTGCTAACGACCGCCAGCGACAAAAGCGTCAAGTACAACGACAGTATATAGCACGTGGAGGGGTGTTACAAAGCCAGGAAGGTCAGGCGCTGGTTATACAAGCTCAAATAGGTGTCCAACAAGGTGATGAAGCAGAGGCCCCGCAGGTGCGCAGAAGAGCACCACCAACGTGCAGCAAATGCCATGTACAAGGCCATAATAGGACTCAATGTAGACAGGCTTAGTCTATCCTCTGTTAAGATTTTAGACAAATTGAATTTGTGGTTGTTGAGCTATCGCGCGCTGAGCTGCACGCGCCTTGGTGGGGTGGCCAGGATGGTGATGTGGCCAGCTTACCGATAAAACACGTTACCAGCGCGTCGGTTAATCAGCGTTGATTTTGGAACGTCAAAGATTATAGCAGCGCGTCGAGTACTTTGAAGTTGGCTAGTATTAAGAGATGTAAGAGCAAGCTGAATATCAGCTTCATTTGAAGTAGTTTGAGAGGCTTTGCGTGGAGCCATTATACGTTAAGATAAGAGAGGTGCGCAAAGTTGGTGGGGTGACCGACTCGCTTGCCTGACCGACTCGCTTGCCAAACACGTTATTTGACGTTGCCGGAGTTGGGTATGGTCAGGCAGGTGGACCTCGTGTAATCGCTCTTAGCAATCTGATCCACGTGATCGAGGCACATCTTGTTCTACAATCAAAATCTTGGGCTTGCACGATACATCACGGACCATCACAAACTTGTAGTCAATGAGATGCTGAATTCTCTGCACGATAGGCATGCCGGATCGAGGGTTGTCGCCGCGGATCGTTAGATTCCGAGTTAGGAGGTAGCTGCGGGCGGGGGCATTGTTCTGCCGTCATGACCCATGTCAAAGATGGCGACTTTGCACCAAAGGCTGCCGACATGTCCTGGAAATCTTCAGCTTCGGGCCCGATTCGAGTATCAAGACAGTGAATAAAGCCAGGAAGAGCGTCGCGGCAAAGAGAAGGAACAAGCAGTAGTGCAAGCAAGCAATTGTAATATCATCGTCATTCTAAAGCTACCCCACCACCACCGCAACGCCGACTACTGGTCCCATTCCACTGTAACCTGCCATCAACATGCCTGAGCTCGTAGGAAAGCAAGTCGGCGAAGTAGGCTTTGGCCTTATGGGTACGCTCCTACGCTCCTAAGTTGACACAAGTATATCATGATTGTCGTGCTAACGAATAACAGGCCTCACCTGGCGCCAGAGCCCACCGCCAAAGGAGCAAAGTTTCGAGACCATGCGCACCGCGCTGTCTCTGGGCGCCAACAACTGGAATGGCGGCGAGCTGTACGGGCCGCCTGATGCCAATTCTCTCCAATTGCTCAACGAGTACTTCACAATGTATCCCGAAGATGCGGAGAAAGTTGTCCTGTCCATCAAGGGAGGCCTGCTGCCGGGCCAGATGAAGCCTGATGGTGGCCAGAAGAACGTGCAGCGCAGCATTGACGAGTGTTTGAAGTGGCTCGATGGCAAGAAGAGCCTTGATCTCTTCGAGTGCGCACGAGTCGATCCACAGACGCCTATTGAAGACACGATCAGCTACATTGCAGAGTATGTCAAGGCTGGCAAGCTCGGCGGCATCAGCCTGTCTGAGGTGGGCGCAAGCTCAATTCGCAAGGCCGCTGGTGTGCACAAGATCTCTGCTGTCGAAGTTGAGTTTTCGCTCTTCTGCACGGACATTCTTGAGAACGGCGTCGCAAAGGCGTGTGCGGAGCTCAACATCCCCATCATTGCCTACTCGCCTCTTGGCCGAGGATTCCTGGTAAGCGCACTAGAATCACAGGGTGGCAGCATCGCTAACAGCATAGTAGACCGGCAGGTACAAGAAGCACAGTGATCTGGAGCCCGACTCGATACTGCAACACTTGCCGCGCTACCAGCCAGATGTGTTTGACGAGAACATCAAGCTAGTGCACGCAGTCGAAGGCATCGCACAGAGGAAGGGCGTCACGCCGGGACAGATTGCATTGGGGTGGATATTGTATCAGAGCGGCAAGGAGGGCATGCCTACCATCATCCCGATCCCAGGAGCCACGACATGGGCGCGGGTGGAGGAGAATATGAAGCCCGCTCGGCTCGAAGAGTCGGACATGAGGGAGCTCGCCGAGATGCTGGACAAGTTCCCCATCGTGGGCGAGAGGTACCACAAGGAGCTTATGGCGTTGGCCTGGGCTTGAGCGTGCTTGGATGGGTGGCTGAGAGTGCTTGTCAGCAACTGCATGGGAGTGAATTGGAGGCATGAGCGTGGGAGGGATGTCGCAGATCAGAGAAATAGTAGTGTATAGAGTAATCCGCACTCGACTGCGCGGTGAAGCGTGGGCGTTGGAATTGCAGAACTCTTTGAAATCATCATAGTATGGATGTTGACGGGGTGTGGAAGCTTGCTTACCTTGTGCGTTGTGTGGTGGTGAAGAGAGGGCAAAAGTCGGTCGAGTGTGGTGGGTGCGGCGGGCGAGACAACGGCTGGCCCAAGCGCAAGCACCGTGTCGACGCCCTCTCCCGGCTGCGTGCCCAGCGCATCTGCGGCCACTCGATCCCCACGGCGCGCCATGGACTCGCCCTCGGAGCTGTCCGACTACGCGTCCGACGACTTCCCCGACGAGGTCAAGAACCGGCGGCACAGCATGGAGCCGACGCCCGACGTGCACGAGCGGCCCAGCAAGCGGCTGCGGCTGAACCAGCGCGCGCCGTCGTCGCCGCCGGCTGCCCACGCGCTCAGCCATGGGCACGGTAACGGCCACGGACATGCGAGCGTCGAGGCGGCGGGGCTGGAGGAACTGGGCGACGTGAGCGAGGACACGGAGGGCTCGGTGCCGGCGTCGCCCAACCACCACCCGGGCATGTCGCAGGACGACGACTTTGGGCAGGACCAGGTCACCGTGTGCAAGTGGGAGGGTTGCGAGGCCGGTGACCTGGAGAACATGGACAACCTGGTCGAGCACCTGCACGACGACCACATTGGCACCCGCCAGAAGAAGTACAGCTGCGAGTGGACCGACTGCACCCGCAAGGGCATCCCGCACGCCAGTGGCTATGCCCTGCGCGCCCACATGCGCAGCCACACGCGCGAGAAGCCCTTCTATTGCACCCTGCCCGGTACGTCTGGCCCTCAACTACAGACACCCCCGCTAACACACCCTAGAGTGCGACCGCTCCTTCACCCGCTCTGACGCCCTCGCTAAGCACATGCGCACCGTCCACGAGACCGAAGCCCTGCGCCCTCGGACCCCGTCCCCAAGCACCACTCGTCCAACCCATCCAACAAGTTCCAGCGCATCAAGCTCGTCCTCTCCAACGAAGCCAAGCGACCCTCGGACTCCAAGGCCAGCACCCCCGCCTCGCCCTCGTCGCTGCACCCGTCCACCGCACACGCTCTGCACCCCGCCCACGGCCCGGACGCCGACCACTCCCTCAACAACGTCACCTACATCCAGGACCTCGCCTCCCCGGGCGCCCCGACCATGGTCCAGTTCCCGGCCGACATCTCCTTCACGCCCGCCGAGCTGGCGCTCCCCGCCGACGCCCTGTTTCGCTCGCTGCGCCGCACCCTGCAGTTTGCCACGGACGAGGGCGAGGCCCTGCGCGTCGAAGCAGACGCCCTCGAGAAGCAGCGCAAGGCCGAGTGGGACGCCAAGGAGCTGCTGTTTGAAAACTACATGGAGTTCCAGATTGCAAAGACGCGCCGTGACAGGCTCGAGCAAGGCCTGCCCCCCGACCTCGAGGGCTTGGATGCTGCCGAGTGCGATGTCGCCCCGAGCAAGCGCTTGCCCATCGACCCCAGGCACGGAAAGCTGCCGTGGTGGCGGGACCAAGCATGGCTGAAGACCCATGCCGACCCAAGGGACGGCAGACAAGAGCACACTTCCTACGATGCTGTAAAAGCAGAGGCCCCTGTCGTCTGAGGCATTACGAATTTCTGATTTCGCCAAAATGGCCCAAAACACGGAGTACTGGCGTTGGGGCTGATGCCAGGAGAACACGCTTCTCCAACATGTATCAACAGGGACACGGTCAGATAAGAGATACCATTTCATTCACTGGCTTTTTCCATAATCTACTTGCTCGCTCCAATTCTACGTCCGTATGCATCCCCCCCCCCTGTCGTCGCACTACCACGCTCTCAAGCGTGCCTTGGCCGGGCCGAGTTCCTTCTCAAGTGCTATTACTTCCTCGAGTGCTCTTCTACCCATAGTATCCAATCCCCAGATGCACATCCTTCAACCAGTCCAGACGGCCTTATTCAAGCTTCAATAGGCATCAGCGAACCATTCACCTGGCCTTCCTCTTGTCGGCCTCGCTGTTCTTGAAAGGGAACCCACTCGTTCGCTTGTCCGCGCCCGTCTTTCTGCTAATCTTGCCGTTGCTGCTGGCAAACAGGATACACCACAACGCAACCAGTGCGAGAAACCCTGACCCAAAGCTGCCAAGGCTAAACGACGTGACGCCCGTCTCAGTCCACATGCCGTAACAGTGGAAGGCATACACAGAGTGGAAAATGGCCGTTATCGTCAGCGTGGGGAGAGCGTAGGGCGCTTTGGGGTCGGTATTTTCTGTTGATACGCCTGCATATGTTAGATGATAGTAAGGATAGAACGACTAGCAAGAACCGAACCTTCTGCAAGACTACTCGAAAGTGGCACGGAGCCCGTGAGCAGGACCGTGAGAATGCCGAGTGTGAGGAGGGTGAAGCCGAGCGTGCGGGAGAAGTAAACCTCGAGCGCTACGGAGGAATTAGTATCAGAATCAAAAAGGGTATTCTCTTGCAAATACGTACTGGTCGCTTCGCGGACCTCCGGGGAAAGCAACGCAACAATCATCGTAGGGCTGGCAATGAGGGGTGCAGCCTGCGTCGCTTCGAGGATGTCAGTTCACGTAGACGATAATGCCATGGTGTAGCAGCTTACTCAACCAAGCGGCGGTGCCATAGCTGTAGAAGTAGTAGACCTGGACAGACTCGTCAGCTCGCTCTTCCTTTCTTATTGACCTCGGACGCGACGTACATCCATAGTGGTAGCTTAGAGAAAGTCAACGAGGATTGATCGATTTTGTGTGAGGTTTGAAAGGATTTCAGAGCAGTCTGATGAGTTCGAGAGGGAGTAAAGGTATGGAGCATGTTGCAGCTTTGAAGTGTGGAATGTGCCTGGCGGGAAGCCGAAGCAAGGTACTACGTCATGGTGATCACCGAGTGGGCCGCTCATCTCGGTAGCCCACTAACGCGTTCAGGAACAGCCTGTCGGCCAGCAAAGTGCGACACGCGTGGCTGTGACCTTGAAATTGGAGATGGCACATGAAGTCGATGTGACGAGATACAAACATAACGAGTTCAATTCCTGTTTGTCTTCAATTGCTCTGACGCACAGCGATGCAGGCATGGCGTGTCAGACCCAACATGTCACTTTGTTGCTGGATCATCGTAGACCATATTCATGGCCCACGAAGATAATGGAGAAGTGGCTGTGCTTTGGAGAAAACAACGAGCTCCACAAGCAGCATGGAACGTCGCCTACCGATCCTTCCTGACACGTCCAGCCGCATCAAGGTCCCTCAGAACAGCCTTCACAGGCCAAACAAACCCTTCTTCCACACGGTCGGTCTGTCCTTCAACAATCGTGACGAGATACTCCGTGAGAGCCATGCCAATATAAGCGCCTATCCCCGTGAAAATGTGCCACCAGCCATGCAGCTCGAAAAAGAAGCCCCAAGGAAGTCCGACGTAATGCTTGAACTTTGTAACATAGCTGCAGAGATGGAAATCGATGCTCCAAAGAAAGTAGCCGAAGATAAAGTTGGCTAAGTCGTTGGTCAGCGCAATGAAGCGTAGATGTTATTTGATCACTCACCAACACCAAATGTAGCCAGTTGTCCCATGCGCTTTTTGTGCTCTGGGTTCTTCACTCGTTCGCGAATCAGCTTTCGCGTCTTGCCCACTACCATAAGGACCATAACGGCGAAAACAATCTCATGTACGTAGATCTCGTCGGCTACGACATGGTAAATTGAAACGGGGATGAGAACCCCGAGGATGGCAAGAGTATAGTTCCTTCGTTGAGCTGAGGTGGCCTCAAAGCAAAGCAGCTGATGGAGCAATGTACCGACAGCTAGAAACATAGAGAGGTCGTCACCTAGTTCAGATGAGTAAGCTACTTGACACTCGTGAAACACGGGGGAGAGCCATCACGAATCAACGTTAACATTGCATGGTCCTCGAGAACGGCAAGTCTGAGTGTGAGTATGAACGGAGTAGTGGGGAAACTTACCCATCTGGCTATGATACTTGAGTGTGGCATGGAACCACATCGACAGCAGTCCAACGCCGATGAGACCCCAATAAGGAAATGCTAGTGTCGACCAGAGACCTCCATCTTTTTGAGGTTGCACTCTGCGGAGACCGTGAACGCCATAGATGACTGGGGAAGGTAAGCGTTGATGCATATGCGTCATTAGAAGGACTCAGGCGGTTACCATAGATAGCATTCGTGATCGTGTTGATGAATTCACCAACGTAAGGTGTGATAATGTAGTCCTGTACGGGGTGAGTTCAATGTAGACGGTATATAGCAGCTAGATGCTGACTTCTTCGCAAAAGCTACAATAGGTTAGCGAGTCATCTCACACAGGCGATGTGTCTCGGCGCAGATGCAGGTACGCGCAGATGCAGGTACCGCGCTGATCGCGTACATACTTGTGATTCGAAGTAGGCGCGCCCCAGGCGCCAGTGCCAGGCGATAAAGGGTAGGGCCAACGAAGCTGCATGATGCTGATGCGAGGTCAATTCCTATGGTGCTGCTGTGGACGAATGTGCACCAATTGCTCTTAACAGTCTCCACGTCGACGTTTTATGAGGACAGACAAGCTTTGACTAGAGCTCCACGTGGCACGCTAAGGATAATTCATCTTACTGCTTGCACGCACGGTAGGTGTATATGCTATCTGCGTGCACCATTCGGGAACACCTACTAACCAAAAAAATCTACTATGCCAAAAACATCTTTGAATCTTCTTCTACACTTTGCAAGATTTGGACCCGTCAAGAGCGCAAAAAAGGGTCTTGCCGCGACTCGAACGCGGGCCTCTCGCACGTTTACTTAGGTACCCTAAGCGAGAATCATACCACTAGCTGCTTGGCCGTTAGGGGGCGTTGTGAAGGAAGAGTTGATTAAACTTACACCACAAGACCAGATATCGATGGAAAATGCGAAAATTAGATCTTCTACATTGATAATAAACGTCTAGCTGGTGGCCTCATTTCTTCTGGGCTCATTTGTGATATGTCCACGAAGTACACTAAACACTATTGATGTGGTCTCGGAGTCAAGGCGCCTTTTTACGAAGTCGCTTGCAACCTCTGCACCTCGGTAATAAGCGACCCGACCCTGGCGTCCACAGCGGAGAAGGCTGACAACAGTGCGAACCTATGAAGACCACAGATTACACGCGCCGCCTGAGCGATGTATAATATCACCTCTTAGTTCGAGGGTGAATTTGTTTGGCTGTTCACTATACAAACCTCACACAGCTGACAATCCAGGTACAAACGGCCGGCTTTTTCACCCTGGCCGACTCATCTAGATTCTTCCATGTCGTGATGTGGCAGCAACCACTAGCTACGCACAGGTATACAGCGGTTTCCAAAGGGTCACACTCGGAATAGCTCACCGGGTTTATCAAATATCGAGATCGCGGCAGCCATTGGCAGAGACTCAGGATCCGATCTCACGTGGTCACCTGCGACGAGTGCGTCACTTTTCGCTGGGCCTCTGCTCGGCATATGTAAGCTCACCGCAACCACGCCCCGACAATCATGCTCCTGACGCCTACCAAGAATTTGCGCTCGGAACGAGCCTGCTTTCACAAGGCTTCATGTCGTCTTGGTCTCTCTTGGTATCTTCCGTATCTGTGTTGTCCCCGCCGTACATCGTGATCCTGCATTGGAGTCGGCGTTTGCGCCGAAACCTAGCAAACGTACACCCAGTGTTGTGATGCTGATTTCATGGACATTTTGCATCGACATTTTGCATCGAGACTCGACCCTTGACAAAAGAGCCATCTTATGCCCACCGCGCCTTCCATGGTGCAGAAAAGGGGGTACGACATATCAGCGCTTTGTGAATGAAGAGGCAGCCAAGGTTACAATCCAAAATCTCTATTCCCGCATCAACAACGAGTTGATCGCGTAGGATCTGCTGAAGACTTCTAGCCTCCCAAGAAAGAGAACCGCAAAGGTTAGAGCTACTATGCCCCTGTTTAAAGCAACAGCAGAGCGCGCCACTGACGCTACAGAGGCGGGTGACTCTGAGGCGCCGAGGCGACACCACGGCTGCAGCTCGATTCCCAGTCAACCACGTCAGACGTCAAAGCGGTGACCCATCTCCTCCAAAAGTGGTAGGCTTCGTGGGTAAATCAATGACATTTCCCTCCTAACCGATCAGCGCAACAGCTGCAGTCTGGGTCCCGCGCATCGGAGCCAGCCCTCCGGGGCACCGCATCCAAGCAGGCAAAGAACGACGCATGTGCTTGGAGATGTCGAGTCTTTATATATCCAACGCACCCTGCGTTGTGTAGGTGCCCGACTTCCGATTGAAATCGACCCACATCTCCACTGAGCCACGGTTGCCACCATGTTCGAGACGCTCCCCAAGATCTACAATGTCTACTTCCTTGCGTGCGTGGCCACGATGGGTGGCATGCTGTTCGGCTTCGACATTTCTTCAATGAGTGCTATTATCGGAACGGACCAGTACAAGTACATTCCCCCAAACATCAACTCACAGGTCCATGCTGACGTCTCGCAGGGATTTCTTCGACAATCCAGCGGGCATTGCTCAAGGAGTCATTGGTGCTGCACTGGCGCTTGGTTCCGTCATCGGGTCTCTCGTCGCCGGGATGCTCTTCTCTTCTCGTGCATCTTCTGGCTCATCGGGACGGCGCTCTAAGCTGCTGTCACGGGTCGTGGGATGTTGATCGGCGGACGTGTGCTGAACGGTATCACTGTCGGCATCACGTCGTCTCAAGTACCTGTGTACCTTGCCGAGGTTGCGAAGCACTCGCAGCGCGGTACCATTATCATTATCCAGCAATTGGCCATTGAATGGGGTATCGTCATCATGTACTTCATCGGATATGGCTGCTCGTTCATTGGAGGCGACTCCTCCTTCCGGACGGCCTGGAGCATGCAGTTCGTCCCGTGCGTATTGTTCATGATCGGTCTTCCCTTCCTGCCCGAAAGCCCTCGCTGGCTCGCCATGAAGGACCGCTCCGAGGAAGCCATTCACGTTCTGGCCAACATTCAGGCCGCCGGCGATCTCACCCACCCGTATATTGTCGCCCAGTACGAAGAGATTGTCACTGTGCTCGCTGCCGAGCGCGCTGCGCTCAAGGGGTGGCGCAAGTTTGTGTATAACGGAATGTGGCGGAGGACTCTCGCTGGCTTCTCGGTGCAGGCATGGCAACAGCTCAGTGGCGCCAATGTAATGACATATTATGGTAAGATTTTGCAATGACTTTTCCCGCAGCTCTGACATCGGTCCAATCGTCTACATATTTTACATGGCAAACCTCTCGGGCAACGTCAACCTGATCGCTGGCGGCGTCTAGTACGCACTGTTCATCATCTTCTCGTCGATCATGTTCTTCTTCGTCGACAAGATCGGCCGCAGGACACTGCTGATCTACGGGCTTTGTCAATGGCATTCTGCCACTTCGTCGTGGGCGGTGTTCTGGGATCTTACGGGGTGAATGTCCCTGAGGGTGTCAATGGTGATGCCAACATCCTAATCAGGGTCACCGGTGCACCCGCTCACACCGTCATTGCATTTTCGTACCTCCTTATCGTCATTTACGCGCTGACTCTCGCACCTATATGCTGGATCTACGCTGCCGAGGTCTGGTCTCTCGAGACTCGTGCTACCGGCATGGGCATCGCGGCCATTGGAAACTGGCTGGTATGCCACCATCTTTCCTCTCCGCCAAACCAATCCACTAACAACAACGCAGTTCAACTTCGCCATCGGCCTCTTCATCCCCCCGCCTTCCGCACCATCAAATACGGCCTATTCCTCATCTCCAGCGCCTTCTGCGCGCTCGCCGCCCTGCAGTTCTGGCTCACCTACCCTGAGACGTGCGGCAAGACGATTGAGGAGATCCTCTTCAGCGACGACGGCCCTCGCGCCTGGGGAACGAAAAGGGTTCGGATCGTCCGCACGACGAGATGGATGCCGTGGCTGTTGCGCAGGCAAAGGGCGAGGCTCGCGCTAATGTTGAGGATGTTGGTGCGAAGGACGGCGTGCGTCGCAGGGAGAAGGCGGGAGCTGTTTGGGTGTGTGGATGATTTGTGCTGACGTGTATACGTAATGTGTGGGAATGTTGGAAAGTGGAATTGCACTGTCCTAATCAGGCTAGCACCACGTGACCGATAATCCTGTATTTAGCCCCTGAGTAGAGCAGACTCCAATCTAAACACTTACATGCCATGACTGAGAGAGTCATTCTTTCTCAATAGGGAACGTAGTTTGGGGAAAGAGATGTGTAGTGTTTTGAGCCGAAGTTGATAATTTTACACTAATGTAATATTTCAGCAAATAGACAATACACCATTAAGAAAGTAGCCAGGCGGGGAGAAGTTGCAGTCTGGTGGCACATTCCTTCTGGGTCACCAATACAGTATGGTCCACGACAAGCGATGTTCGCAAGTTCGTCATCATCCGTCCCAGCAGGATCTAAGTTCCTATCATTGGTAAACGATCGAAAGTTCTCGGCTGAAGACATGGTAGTCTCCAGGTTCGACGCAGCAGATGCTGGTGAAGCGGTGAGAATCCACCGAGTTTGAACCACGACAACACACAACAAGCCGACACTCACTTTCACGCGCTAGCCCAAGCACATCAAGACCCACAATCAGCAAAGACACGCAATCAACAACAAAACCATCAAGCCGAGTCCATCAGCCGGCAATTTTCTATGTACGATTCCGCCAACACTGCGTCCACCAGGAGCTATAATTACCGCCAATTCGGAACTCCGTCGCTAATGCAACAACGCCGCCCATGATGCCAGCCCTATTCAGATGTAGGGTATACGTGTACGTAAGGAGATAAGGGAAAGCGCGCTTCCAGCGAGAGGAGGAGGAGGGGGGGAAGGCGGTGTATGAACATTATAACAATAAGGGAAGATACAAATTCTAGGGTTCGGAGAAACTGTTTTGGCAGGAGAGGCCGCAGCCGGGGAAGAAGGGGCCGTCTTCGTCTGAGACGGGGAGCGGTGAGAGCGGGAGCACAGATTGGGTGGAAGAGCGGTAGCTGGGGAACGAGAGGCGGCGTCGAAGGGTACCTGCTTGATCATGTGCATCAGCTGGGGTGCACAAACAGGCAGTGTGAAGAGGGGTGCGCGCAGGGCTAGCCGTAGTTGGAGTTTTGCCTACTGCTGCCTCCGCTCTGGCTCCCTGTCTCCGTGCTGGGCGTCTGCGGCTCGAGACTGAGTTGTGAGCGCAGCGTCATGATCCATTCGTGCTGGAGCAGTTCCACGGCACTGGCACGCTTGTTCGGATCGCGGTCGAAGCACTTCATCAAGAAATCGATGCCTTGCTCGCTGAGCTGGTCGCGCGTGGGCAGCTGTGGCGGGTCGCCCTGAGCAATGTGGTACATGATGGCCCATTCGTTGTCCATGGATGCCCACGGGCGGCGACCAGTTGCCATTTCGAGAATCACACAGCCCAGAGACCAGATATCGACGGCACCGTGTCGTCCGGTGCTGCCACCTTTGATGACTTCGGGAGACATGTACATGGGCGTGCCTGTCATGGAACCTTGCTTCTCGCGGCGCGTGGCGTTGTCGACAGCAAGGGTCCTACCTTGACGGGCAATGAGTTTGGCAGCGCCAAAGTCGACGAATTTGATGACACCGTTATGGTCGAGGAGGATGTCTGTAGACGTTAGTGTGGTTCGTGATTACGTCGAGCAGGAATACATACTTTCGGGCTTGATGTCGCGATGGACGACCCTTGCGTCGTGGAGATATGCAAGACCTTCCAACATCTGCAGCGCGTAGACCATAATGACAGTCTCATCTTCAATACGACCGTGTTCAAGCAGGCCAGCAAGCGAGCCACCAGAGCAGTATTCCATGAAGATGTAAACCTTGTCCCTGTGGGGCTCAATACCGTAGTATGAGACAATGTTAGGGTGATCGAGCACCTGCAGCACACCCATTTCGTCTTTGATTTGAGCAACGATGGTGGGAATAAGCTGAGGATCTTGGAGGCGAATCTCTTTGACGGCCATAAGGTGTCCAGAATCGAGGTTCATAGCGGCGTAAACGGAACCAAATGTACCTCCACCCACAAACTGGCCCTGCTGCCATCGCAGAGTAACGTTGGTGGCAGAAGATGACAGATAGGTGAGCGCGCGATCGGCCTCATTGGAATCTTCGAGCACCCTGCCCAGAGCCTGGCGTTCGGCTTCCTTCTCTTTCCTGAACGCGTCGATCTCTTCAAGTCTCTGCATCCACTGCATCTGCGTCATCTCGATGGACTCCTCGTCGTCTTTTGAATTTTTCGGATCCAACAAGCTCTTGCCTGCAATGGCATTGAGTCGCTGCCTCTCGGCTTGTGCAGCAATAGTTGACCTGGCTCCCATGATATCGAAATGCGAGATCAAGACCGACATGCATCCTGCTACCTTTGCGCGCAGCTTTGCGTACTCCTCGTCGCTGATGGAAAGGATGTTTTGTCCGCGGGTCATCATCATAGCGAATTCCAGCGCTACGACAGCCCAGCGAAAGGTCTTTCGATCTGAGGCCACGCAGTCGTCGCAGATAAAGCTGACCCAGTCCAGGGCCAGCCTAGTCAATTTGATGTTGTTCATGGCTCGACGGTTGTAGTCCATGTACAGCACGGAACGCTGACCGAACTCGGTGGCGAAAGCAAAACAGGTTTGAATGAGATCCTGGCAATCGAGTCCAACGGTCTGCTTACGAACAATCTCGACGCTGTCCATGATGGTGTTCGACAGCTTGTACGCTGTCTTTTTGATTTTCTGCAGCTCAGAATTCACACGAGGGAGGTTGGCTCTCTGGTCGATGAGGGTGTTCAAGTCCATCCCAATGGCTTGCAGGAATGATGCGTTGGCGTTGGCAAGGCGTTGCTGGGAGCCGTCCGCCACCAGCCGTAATCTTCCAGGTTTCAGATCAAGGTGGGGTTCGTGAATGTTGCCGGACATTCTCTTACCGGACCAATAGAGGGCATCTTCCGGTCGGATAATCAGCACATATGGATTGGATGGATCCTCGGGGCCTTCCTCAGCATGGTAGCAGGTGGTGAGCAGAGACTGAATGTCCTTGGGGCGATTCTCCAGAGTCGGCGATGCAATGATGTAGACACCCGCGTTGTTGCCTCCAGTGGTCTCGACAAGGAAGTGCCCGTTGATGATGAGGGACTCGTACAGATCGCTGAGCTGCTCGTCGTCAAGATCAATGTGGTTGATGTTGTACTCGGTGCAGTTCTCGAATCTTTGGGTCAGAATTCGAGAGAAACGGAACAGCTTACGCTGGCGGACACGAACAGAGTCGAGGATCTGCTTGTACCGCTTCTCCATCTCAGCGCCAGTGAGTTCGTCGGGCCGGCGCTGCAGCTCTCGCTCAAAGTGAGCGCTAAGACGAGTAAGCGACTTGGAGGTAAGGATACTGAATTGCTCGGCAGTCTCGACATCGCCACCTTGGAGTTGCCTGCCGAGTTTGTTGCAGAAGTCCCATTCTTGCTCGAGAATTTCGGCCTCCTTGAACGTGTTCTTGTTGGCAGCCAGCTTCCAGTTGAGCATCTTGAAATAGAACTTCAGAGCATCCAGGACAACGTTGTCGAAGTTCTCCTCGATGCAGGGAGGCAGGTCCCAACCGGGCTCTGGTCGCGAGATGACCAGATAGCTCTCCTTGACCTGGCCTGCCATGCGGAGCAGGATCTGGAACTGGGCAATCATCTGCTCGGCCATCATGACACCCTGCTGCGAAGGGTCCTTGATCTTCTTTGCGTAGGACAACCGAACGCGAATGATCTCCTGCAGCAGGCGCGAGGGGAAGTTGATGAGTGTGAGCAGCTCCTCGATGTAAGGCGGCAGATGTCGCTCGGCGAAGCCCTCTGCGTTGGTGATGAGCGTGCTCTTGGCCTTCTGGATGACCTTCTCGAGGGGGATGAGCAGGTTAGTATCCCCCTGCAGCGACTTGAGGCCGTCCTCCTTGAGTATGCGGTCGATGAACGAGGACTCGTCGGTGAGGTGGTGGTCCTGCGACGAGCGCGGGCGCGGCTTGATGAAGTCGAGCTCCTCGTTGCCGACCCACATCTTCAGGATGGCCATCTCGGTGTTGATCAGCACAGTGGTGTTGTCCCAGGCGACGACGGCGTCGCAGGCGTCCTTGTAGGCGGGCGAGGCGGCGCGGGGGTAGGCGGCCTCGAGGGCCTGGCGGGTGGGGTAGACGCTCTCGATCTTCTCGATCTTCTTGACCACGTCCTGGACCTGCTGCTGGGGCGTCTGGCCGGCCTCGGTGGCGCCCTCGACCTCGAAGGAGATGATGCTCTCGAGCAGGGCCTTGATGTTGCCGCGGGCGTCGTCGACGATGCGGCGTTGGGCCTGCAGCGAGCGGCCGCAGACGCGGGCGCGGATGCCCATCCAGATCTCGGCCTTGAGGGTGCTGTCGCCCTGCTGCTCGGTGCTGCCAATCAGACGCTTCTTCTCCTGCTTGACGACGTCGCCGGTCAGGACGCTGGCCAGCATCGAGTGCCACTCGAGGCGCTCGCGGTTCTCGGGGATCTTCAGCTCCTCGATGCTGGGTTGCATGTCGTCGTTGCCGTAGTACAGCAGTGTCTCCTGGTCGTACGGGTCGTTCTCGGCGTACTCGGCGGTCGAGGGCGACTCGTTGTCGGTGCCGCTGTCGGAGCTGTAGCCCAGGCTGGGCGTGCGCATGGCCGGGTCGAAGGTGTAGTCATCCTGCTCGTTCTCCTGGCGGATGCGCTGAACGTAGGCCTTCTCCTGGGCGCGGTAGTCGGCGTTGGGGTTGCGGCGCGAGCGGGTGGCGGAGCTGTTGCGGGTGCGGTGCGAGGCGGTGCTACCGAGCGAGAACTGCTGGGGGCGGCGGGCGGGGTTGTATGCATTCGAGGGTGTCCGCACGGCGCCGGGGCGCGGGGGGCGGGCGGCGGCGGCGGTGCCGTTGGCCGGGTGCTGCTGCTGGGCGTGGGTGGCGGCGGGCGGCGGCAGGTCGGCCGTCATGATGCGGATGCTGCGCGTGCTCTGGGGGTGCTGCGTGCTGTAGCTGTAGGGCAGCGGAGGCACCTCGTCGGCGGCGCTGCTCATGGGCTGCACGGGCGGCGCAAATTGATACTGGCCCTCGTCGACGGCGAGGCTGCCCAGATGCACCGAGCCCGCATCGTGCACGTAGTCCGAGTCGGATGAGCCAGACGTCGAGCTCGAGCTCATGCGCTCCGGCGGCGCGGGCGCGTCGGCGGCCACGGGCTTGCTCATCGTCGGCGCTGCAGGCGTGCAGGCGTGCAGGAGACGCGGCGGGTTGCGGGCGACGTTGGAGCACTCGGCCTGACGCTATGTAGCTGCTTGACGCTATGTAGCTGCTTGGCCTCCGCGGACATGCCGCCGCTGGCTGATCGTCGCAGCAAATCCAGTGCGGCCATCGCCATGTGGCGCAGCAGCCCGCCTTCTGGCATGCTGGCCACGCACTTGTGGTTGCACCATGTCGCACGGCAGCCACTGCTTGTATTCGCTAGTGCACCCTCGCTGCTGCACGCCGTGCCGGCCAGCGTCGCCGGTGCCTCTGACGCTCGATATGCCCTCTCCCTCTCAACTGTGGCGAGTGCGCGCTAGCTCGAACGCATCTAGATCTGTTCTGGTCCCAGACCTAATTACCTAGGCACACGCTGAACGCAGCTCTCGGCGTCTCATGATCGCTGCAGGGATGCCAGTCTTCTCTTGTTGTGACCCCTATATCAACGAGTCTGGAGCCTGCTGCACCCTGCCCACGGAGATTACGTGAAGTCTCTTCATGGTCGTCCTCCACGCTCTCGTGTTTGCAGCACTCTAATGTTAGGTCGGGGATAAGGCGCTTCTCGGGTACAATGTTGCCATTCTCATCAAACTGCTTCTCCTGATAGACATACAACCACGTGAAGAGGAGAATGGCTGCGATTAATGTGCCCACCAAGATGCCAAGGAAAGCGACGCCCTCAAGTCCGAGGCTGAAGCCGTAGATTCCCGTGAACACGAGCGGGAATGACTCGAACCAGATGTACAGCAGACCGTAGATGAGGGCGATGTAGAGGTTAAGCAAGAAGACAATAGGCTCCTAGAAATTAAGCGTGATTGGCTTAAGGAGAGACATCTGCACAACATCCTTAGGCTTTATCTCTGCTAACATCATGTCTAGCTCGCAAGTGAGTTTGTTGTTGCTAGTCAACTTGCGAAGGCGCTTGTTGCAGCGGTGCAAGATGTTGGTCAAGCTTGTCTTGGGGAGGAAAAAGAATAGAAGGATAAGGCAGAAGGACGAGAGCCACAAGAGCTCCTAGATTGTCCACCTCCAGCCTTTGACAATGCCTAAGCCGCTGGATTCAATGGCAAATCCAGCTATTAATAGTCCAAGCACTAGCCCGCAATGTCGAACAAAGAGACCCTTCCCACCTTGCTTAGAGAGACTCTACTTCTTAGTAAGGGGACGTCGTCCCTTATGTGTAAGGACTAGGTAAGAGGATTGTCTTTTATAGGAGTACTCTATAGAGGACGTGTTACGATCTTCGAAGGAACAGGTACTGATAGGAAGCGGGGCAGCGCTTCGGATGACAGCGTGCGACTGATACAGGATCCTAGCGCTTCTATAGAATTGATCTTTACGTAGATGCAGCATAGTATTTCAAGTTTTAGACAATTCTATTATGGGTTGTTCTCAAAAGACCAGGTACACCCCGTGACTTGGTGCTAGCTAAGGCGGGGTTATGCTACTAGACTCAAATCGTTAGCAGAAGCACACCAAAATCGTGTCTACCTGCATCCTCGCCCCTTTGAAGCTTCTCAGATAGCTCAAATACTTGTCTCGTGATATAATCTTAGTGTTGTACTTTCAATGGGGCGAAATTCGAAGCGGAAAACCGTTGATCGAGAGCGTACACAATCTACTAGCAAACGTCAGCGACGAGCTCCTTCCGTGTTTGAACAGGGTATCAATCCTGCACCTACACCTGCACCTCCAACGCCGCCGCCGACTGCGAGACGTCCGCCGCGCTCGAAGAATCCTACACCGCGACCAAACGCGTATAATCGAGGTCGTGACAACACGTCAGACCAGCCAGCCGCGGCGTCGCCGAGCCCGTTGTTCGAGCCCGAGGCGAGCCAGCTCGCGATTGACGCACAAACTGATGATATACTTGGTGTTGCGGAGGATGAGGATACGGTAGAGGAGGAGGATGAGCAGTTGCTAGAGGATGTAGAGTTTGTTAGCGGGCGCTCTACTGCTGCAGTAGATGACTTACCTGGTGTTGCTGCCGCCGCCGCTGCGTCTCCGTCAAGTCAACAGCCGCGTCGTCAGTCAGATTCTGCGGAGATTGACGAGGAGCCAGTACTACACTTTCGATGGCGCGCTTGCTGGGGAGCGATGGAGAAAAACTTAATACCTTCTGCGTCGCGGTTTCTGCGTAGTAAGCGCCTGTACACTGTTAGTGATGATAAGTTGTGACGATGGGCGGACGAAGTGGTTGAGAGTCAGAAGCCACGAGCTGCAAAAATTGAGAGTTTGACAGCGACGCTATACTATACCAATGGCCGCCAAGCCAAAGGCGATAGGTGTACTACCTCGCTGCAGCGTCGTCGTGTAGTAGCTGGTGAAGGTTTTAGCCTAGGAAACTGGGGAGAGTTTCGGCTGCTAGTAGAAGAGATGGACAAGGAGAGCTCAGAGTTACTAAAGTGTGACTTTGACTTGGTGTTGAGTGAGCAGCAGCCGCCGTCGGCATCGGCCACAGCAGCTAGATCTGCTGTTCGCGCGCGACCTGGTATTGTTACTGCTATACAAGAGGATGGACTTGCTGGTGTTGTTACAGCAGAGCACTTCGCCACTGGTGCTGCTATTGGTATCAAAGACTACTGGAGGTGTCGCGAGGAGTGCTGTAGTAATTACAGCTTTACCTGTTGGATTCGGCGTGTGCCTGGCCGCGTGGATCGCTTCGAAGACCACTACAGAGTCAGCGGTAACCTCATTGCAAGCTGGGCTCAAGGTATTGAGCGAAAGGAGTGTACGATTGAGCAACCCTCTGATGAAATCCGACTATCTATCATGATAGCCAGGGACCGCGCTGATGCTGAGAAGAAGCGTAAGAGGCGGAAAGTGTCACCAACGTCGTCAAACTCCAACATCGAAGGCCTTACAAAAGCAATACTGGCTGGTCATCTTGCTCAGATGACTGCTGCAGCTTCCTCGTCTGCTTATACAACATCTCGCTGCAATCATCATAACCCAGACGCGTACAATCCGCGTCCTCCATGGGTGGATTTTGACTGTCCACATCCAGAGTTGATGCAGCATACGTTCAACTTCTTCAGATACTGGGAGCGTGCAATGCCACAGTACAAAGGGACAATTGAGCAGATCAAAGAGAAGGTATTTAAGGAAGGTAAGTACAATATCAACATGCTGATGGATGAGGAGTGTGGGATGTCGATGGAGGTCTGGGTGAACTACTTCAGACTCTCTCCAGGATACCTCGCACATCTCCGAAGAAAGGCACATGACTGGAAGAAGGACTACGGCGGTCTTACAAGGTCAAACTTTGTCTCTCTCAATAGAGAGTACAACGACGTGAGGCAGGTAGAGTCCCCAGAGCGAGAGGCGTTGAGGGAAGTAAGCGGAAACTAATGTCGCAACACCAACTTCATCTGCCACGACCACGCCTCAACGAGATACAATTAAAGGGTGAGAAGAGACAGCAGCGTTGGGGAGTACTCAAATACACATGTCCTTAATTCCTAGAATTTAATAATCGCGTTGGCAGGTTGCGCAACAATTTTGGTGTTAAGCAGATAGACGGGTTTGTCTCTCTAAGCCCATCCGGGCCTACTAAAATTACCCCGCGCTTGTCAGTAATCAATCTCGGGATCGGCTGCCAAGAGGAGTGGCGAATATCACCAGATTTTGCACGTCAACGCTCAACAACCACCACAGGGTGAGATGCTTTGAAATTCCGTAGGATAATTAATAATAATTTAATTTAGAGTGCTACCTGGTTCCCTTTCGGGTCTATAAACACTATGTTCTCGTCTCCGTGTACAGGGCCAACATGCTCTAGTCGAGCTAAACACCCCTGCCTCTTCCCTCGCTGCGTTTCTCCGTGCAAGTTCCGCTCCTTCCTCGTCGGTGCTGCCCTGTTGTAGGGGAGCAGAAGGGCTTGTGTGGTTCTTAGCCTATAGCTGCAAACGGGGACCACCCCCCGGTATTAGTCTGTTCTACCTCAAGGGCTACTCTGAACTGCTCTAGTAGCCCCGTGTCCAGTAGCCATCTCCCTGCCGCCGCGACTTTCTCCCAGTCACGGAGTAGTCGGGGAAGGTCCGTCGTGCCTGCCCTCTCCATCAGTTTGAGCCTCGCCTCCTTCTGGTCCGGGCAAAACGAGAGGATGTGTGTGAGGGTCTGCCTCGAGTGACCGCATGTGCAGGCTGGGTCGGCACCTGGCACCCCTATGCCCGCTAACCATGCCTTAAGTCCCAGTACTTCCGTGCGGAGTAGCACGATCGCTGTAGCCACGTGTTTAGGGACGTCGTCGTACAGGTGGAGGGGTTGGAACTCCCAGCCCTCTTTCCATGTAGGTGCCGATCTGCGTTGCTTCGCTGCCGCGCGTTCCCACCTCTCCTTCCATTTCTCTGTGAGGTCACGGGCTATCTCCTTGACTTTGCTCCTGGATTGGATCTGCCGGCCGCGGGCCCTGCCCTCTTTTCCCGTGCTGGCCAGCGAGGCCTGGCGTTGGGTCTCTCTTTCCTCCACGATCGTGTCGCCGGCCCGGCGCACACCTTCTATGTCCGTCGCTGGCTGGGCGATGTGTCTGGCTGGTCTGCCCCTTCTCGCTGCTCGTCCTCCTGTCCTGGCGGACTGCCACACCTCCTCTAGTGCTGTCTTGATTTGCCTAGTGACTGAGTGGTTCGCTGTTGTGACTGCCCACTGTAGTGCCACTGTCCTGATGTACAGGGCCAGTGGTGGTGTGCCACTTTCCTTCTCGATTGCTGCTATTGGCGTCCTCTTATAAGCCCCAAGTGTCTTCCGTAGGCATTTGTTCTGGACGATGAGGAGTTTTCGAAGCGCTGTCTCACGGATTCCGGTACCTCCCTTGCCAGCGGACCATATCTGGGAGCCGTACACCATGATTGGCCTCGTGACCGCTGTGTAGATCAGTCTCGATTTGCGTACTGACGGTCCCCATGACGACGCCGTGATTCTGGACATGGCTTGGAATGCTGCCTCCCCCTTCGCCGCTGCCTTCTGAATGTGGGTCTTCCATGAGAGTTTAGGGTCCACCCACACTCCTAACACTCTCATAGATGTGACCAACTCCGCTGGCTGGTCTCCTACCGTGACCGTGGAGAGGAGGTCTCCCCCCCTGTTCCGTCTCCTCGTGAGGTGCATTAGTTGGTATTTCTCCGGCGCAAACCTAGCTCCGAAGCGCGATGCCCACTGCTCGCACCGCGTGTGGGCAGTGGCGAGCCTCCGGCAGTTGTCCGCGGCGGACGGTCCCCACGCCATGATGTTGGTGTCGTCTACAAACCCGAATCCCAGACATTTGTCTTGGACTGTACCCAGGTCCTGGAGGAGGTCGGATATGAAGAGGAGGAAGAGTATTGGTGAGAGAGTCGATCCCTGGGGAATGCCAGTATTGGTCTCTATCCATGGGCTGTCGAAGTCGTTAAAGCTTATCTTCGTCCGTCTGTTCTTGAGGAACGCCTCCACATATACTACTATCCACTCTGGGAATCCCTTCCGTCGGAGGACCCACGTGAGTCGGTCGTGGGCTACGTTGTCGAAGGCTCCTGCTAGGTCTAGCGCCAGTACCGAGACCACTGGTTGCCCCGCACCCCACGCCGTGGTTACTGTGCCTGTGAGTAGTTCCATCGCCGTGAGTGTGGACCTGTTCTTGCGGGCTCCCATTTGGTTCCAGGGTGTGAGCTCCCTGTCTTCCATCGCGGCTGTGATCTTGTTTGCGACAATTTTTTCGACGATTTTTGCCATCGTGTTTTCGAGGGCGATAGGCCGGTAGCTGCCTGGGAGAGAGTAGTCCTTTTTCTTCTCCTTCCTAAGTACCACTGTGGTTGACTCCTTTAGGCACATGGGGACGTCTCCGTCCCTGAGCATTTGAGTAATCGCGGCAGCGGCGCTGTCTGCTATGTCTTCTTTAAGGACCTTCCACACTTCGTTTTGGATCTGGTCAGGGCCTGGGGCCTTGTTGTTGGGAAGCATGGCTATAACCTCCGTGAGCTCGTCTGGGGATATCTCTGGTGATAAGTCGAAGCGTGGGTGCGTCTGGTTCGGGTCGATGTCTGATAGGTCCGCCGCCCCGCTCGCCGGGAAGAACCGTTCTCCCAGGATTTGGGCCTTTGCGCCGTTTGAGGTCTCCGCTTCGTCTTGTTCGTGCCTTCGGAGTGGGGGTACGTTCACTGACTGCCCCTGTCCGCCTTCAACCTTTCTACTCCATTTCGACAGGTTCCACAAACCCTTGTTGTGGGCGTTGGCCTCGTTGTCGTCATTTGTCAGGTCTGCCACGACTTTCCTCCACCGCGTCCTTGCGTTCGACCGCAGGGTGCGCTTGAGCTGGTTGCGGAGTGACTTCCAGTTCCTTTCGCTGTCCTCGGTGTGGTCCCGTTGGAAGGCCCTTCTTGCCCTTTTGATCTCTCCCAGGATTTCTGTGGCTTCTGGGGACCAGTCTGGTCTGGCCTTGTCACTAATCCTTTTCCTTGGGCAGTGGTTCTCCAGGGCAGTTCCGACCTGTTTGATCAGTCCCTCGAGTGCCCACCTGCCTGTGGCCTGGGCCCACTCCCCGTGGTCCACCGCAACCTTGATCTTGTCCCAGTCAGCTTTTTTCAGGGCGAAACGTTTGTTCGTCTTCCTGGCTATCGGTCCTGTGCCTATGCGGATTTCGATGGGGATGTGGTCGCGGGTAATAGCCCAGTCTTCCCTTGGCCGGTACATTATGATTCTGTCTGCTGTCGCCCTGCTGGCGAATCCCAGGTCGATGACTGTGTGGAGGGGTCCCCTCCTCCATGTTGGTACTCCTGGTTCGTTAAGGAGGCGGAGCCCCCATTTGACCATATTTGCCCTTAGGCGTTCCGCCTGCGGTTCCCCGGGCGCAGCCTTTCCCGTCCACTCTGGGTGGTGCGCGTTGAAGTCCCCGATCACTAGTGTTGCAGTTGTTGGGTGGGTTCCGTGGAGGAGGTTCTCGATGTCTGGCCATGCTTCGATGTCCTCCGCTGTTTCCCTACCCGCTCCTATGGGTGGGCTGTACACGTTGATCAGGTGGGTCCATGTTCCCTGCGTTCTTATACGGATCCCCTCTGTGAGGTCTGTGGCGACAGTGCCTTCGATCTCTGTCTGCGGGATCTGGTCATACACTAGGAACACTACCTTCATTCCTTGGTGTAGGGTCCGACTCAGTCGATAGTTCTTGGGGCAGTATGTCTTCCCCCTCGCGTTCTCTCCAACCATGGGTTCCTGGATGGCGATCACCGGGAACGAGGCCGGGTCGATCGAGTCCAGGAATGGCCTCGCCGCTCCTCCATTCGCGTTTCCGCAGTTGTATTGGATGATGTTCAGACCACTCATTGAGTGGATCGGATCACATCCTCAGTCTGCGTGTTGCTGTCCTCGGCCTCCGCGCGGAAGGTAAAGATTCGTTGTTGGCCTGGGGCGTTGGCCGCCCGGCTCATGTGGGTGGGGCGGCCAACTGCGATCCTCCTCTTGTTACTTCCTGCGACGGGGATGGTGGTCCATTCTGCGTCGTCTCCCCGGCTCGACCCTGCTCGGCTGGCGAGGGTGGAGCCTCCGAGGCTGTGGGTTGTACTGGCTCCTCCGGCTCCATGGTTGGATTGGATCTGGAGGGTTTGCCACTGGAGCCCCTTCTTGGTCTCCTCGTTCTTGCTTCGTGTCATCCATGCCTTGTGACCCTTCTGTTTACAGCACGCACAGCTGGCCTTCGCCTCTTCGGTGTTCTTGCATCCCCTGGTGGCGTGGTCCTCAGCGCAGTGGCCGCACACTTCCTTGGGGGCGTTGCATACGGATTGGGTGTGTCCCCACTTCCAGCATTTGAAACACTGGCCGTCTGTCAGCGACACGTCCCAGAGCTGGACTGGATGCCACTCGGCTCCCATCAGGAAGCCTGATTTGACCAGTTTTTTCTGGTTCTCTTCCGTTCCTACGTTCATCAGGAGGGACCCCTTCTTTTGCTTGCCTCCTTCCCTCCTGGAAGTGAGGTTTTTGTCTGAGTAGAGCCATGCAACTCTTTCAATCCTGATGTTCGGGTTCCTCGTATGGGCCTGGTTGATCCATTCGTCGTTTTCTGCGTACTTGCTATTTCTGACTGGTGTGTTTAGCGGGATGCCTGACACCATGACCAGGTGTGGTTTCCGGATGAGCTTCATGCCCTCGGCGCCCTGTAGGCCCGTTTGGATGATCTGGTCGCGGCGGGCCGCGTCCCTGACCACCACCGACACCTTGTGCACGGACCTTGGGTGGGTGATGATCGCGCGAGCGTCCGGTATCGCCACCCGGATACGCTCCAATTGGGCCTGTGGGGACTCTCTTTCTGCCCCCTCCATTCCCTCCATCCTCAGCTCAATCTTCGCCGGCTGGTTTGTGCCCTTGGCCGCCACCTGGCTCCAGGTGCGCGGCCCTTTCTGTTCCCCTTGTTCTCGGGCCGGGGCCCCTCCCATTCTCTTTTCCATGGCGTCGAGCCTCCTCAGCACTGCCTGCAGTGCCCCAGTCTCGTCGTTCCTTCCTCCTGTCGCCGTGGTGGTGCTCTTCGACTTGTCGGTGAAAATTTTTTCCACTCGGCGAACCGCCGCCAGGAGGTCGTGGGCGACCCGCGTCGCGTCCTGGACAGTGGTGGCCTTGCGGAGCCCTTCTGCTCCCGTCCTCTGTGTTTCTTTCAGCCATTGTAGGATCTCCCTCTCTGTGTTCCCCTGTATCCTGTTCTGCTGTTCAGGTTCCCCTGTTGCTCCCTGCGTGGCGTTGGGGCATCCCCGGCTGGACGCGCTGGCACCGCGTCTGGTTGGCAGCCCCCTTCTCCCTCGCGCTGTGGTCCCGGCATCGCGCTGCCTGCGGTGTCGATAGGTACAGCTAGTTCTGCTAATCTCTATAGCAGTGTTTTTAGGTTGATTTAACCAATATCTTGGATTTCGATAGAATGGTGTTCTTTTTCCGTAGGATAATTATTTAACATATAAATAGTAATAATGCAGAGTCTTAGAATCTTCTAATCGCTTTTGTAGGTTGCGCAATACTTTGTAGTGTTGTTGTTTCGCTGAGGTACCTTTCAGACCGCCCCAATCTCAGTCATCAACATCATCAACACCTAGATACCCACACATTCTATACCACGCTCTGCAATTGATATGGTAGCAACTGCTTTGTACTGCATACTCCAAGAAGTACTGGAAGTCTTGCCATTCATCCTGCTGTTGTGCGTGTCGTTTTATCCAACTTTTCAGCACCTTGAAGCTCCGCTCAATTGGGTTGTAGTCAGGTGAGTATGGTGGCAAATACTCCAACTGTACGCCGAAGTCCCTACAAAGGCCTACAATTGTAGGCGATCGATGGATTGACGCGTTGTCCATGAGTAACACATGATAGCCTGGAGTACAGTACGGCAGTACATCAAACCTCAGGAAATCCTCTAGGATTTCAGCTGTAATAGCACCTTGGAAGATACGGTGTGCAAGGTACCCATCTACTGTCATCGCTGGCAGTAAACTCCATCGCTCTGCGCGCTTCATAGAGTATTCAAGCTCTACAGACTTACCAATGGGACCCCATCCATACTTGCGATCGCCGGTACGCTCATTGCAGGCACTCTCATCTATCGCGACAACCTGCTCTGCGGTGTAGTTGAGCTGGATCCGGGCTTGAAAAACTCGTCGGAGTGCATCGCTCTGCTCCGCTGCACGCTTTGTAGCAACCTTCCGGCTCCATCTCATACGCTCAAGCTCCCGGTGGATGGTTGCCACGCTCACAGGCATGTCAAACTCGTCCAGAAGCCAGTCTCTAATCTCCTCCAGGTATGCTTGTGGTCGACCGATGAGGTACTCCGCCATCCTTCGTCGATGTATCTGTCGGAGTATGGTTGGCCGTCCAACCTTCACACACTCCGGCGAGTATGGCTGACCCCAGTACCTCAGATTCCTGCGAAACGTCGCGATGTGGCGCCTCATAACACCAGTCTCGCGTTGTATTTGTGTGTTGTTGAGACCGGCGTCAATTCGATCGATGACACTCTGGAGAGTCGAAGGAGCCAGCTTGTGGCCGGTTGGCTGGCTGGGGGAGCGTGGCATGACTGCGCGGGTGCAGCAACACCACCAAGAAAATAGTGTAGATAGGGCGTAGCAGCAATTATAAAAGCTTTAGTGTGGGTTGCAAGGCTACGAGTATTGATCAATTCCATAAAATGGACTATTTGGCGGGGATTGTGGCTCGTGCGCGGAATCACGGGGTGTACCTGGTCTTTTGAGAACGCCTATAACGTACCTCACAAGCGAGCTGGCCACCTGCGCCAAGACCCTACCAAAATCAGTACTGTACACGACCGTAGAGCACCGTCAAGGATAGTAATTAAGAATCGTAATAGGCTATTCTACTCAGAATCTACTAATACTTCTTGCTTACACGTACGTGCGTTATGCCCTGCCTCGCCGCAGCGTCCACAGCGTCGTTGGCTAGGCTCACCTGCCTCAACGCGCACCCTCTTCTTTGCCTTCTTCCCATCACTACGCGCCTCAAACTCCTTAAGGGTCGTCAGTCGTACGCCCTCCTCAATCGTTAAGATACCCTGCTGCTGTATACGCTTCCTTTTATGCGATCTACGCTTGAGAGGTGGTGCTTGCCCTAGAAGATGATGAAGGGTGGGATCGACCAGCCCATCGCATTGATCCCTTGGATCACTGTAGTCCACTCTCAATTGCCCTGCTGAACGCTCTTTGGCCGTCCTCGACGCTCAGAACTAGTGACTACTGCTCCAGTTGATATCATGCCCATCATGAAGCCAGCCTCGTCAAAGTTGTAGGTGTCGTCATCAAGGATACCATACTTAGCCTTCATGTTCTCTACAAGCCGAAACCAGCCTTGTATAATCTCAGGATCCTCGCAGAGAGCTCTCTTATAGTCATATTTGCGATTGAATTTGACCTTGAGCTCAGGGCGACGTTTGACAAAGTTTGCAGCCCAGTTCTGGCCAACAGGATCACGGTGACGCTCAGCCAGCAAAGAATCAGCCATATCCTTCACAGCAGCAAGCCGGGGCGGAAATCCTCGCGCGTCGAGGTCAAGGGTATGCTGAGTAACTACATCCTCCTCTGTCTTAAGGAGATTTATTGAGTTGGGCGTGCAATCGCGTCGATAAGGTGTTTCAGCAAGGCGATTACTGAGTGTTGTTCGAGAGACGTTGTAGATAGCTGCAGCACGTCTCTGGGATAGCGTCGCGTCGCGTTTGATAGCCTCAAGAGCAAGCTGTAGTCGAGCATCTTTTGAAGGTAGTAGATTGTCTGGTTGTTGGCTCATCGCGATTATACTATGCGCAATAGTATGTTTGGTGGGGTCTTGGCGCAGGTGGCCAGCTCGCTTGTGTGGCCAGCTCGCTTGTACGTTAGCATGCGCGGTTTTTACGTGCATAAGTTGCGAGAAAACTCAGTTAGGTAAGACACAGTGAACTACTATGGTATCATGCGTAAGTTTTGTGAGTGGAGATGCACGGTGGGGGTGCTTGGCGGATGATGCGGAACCTCTCTATCGTCCAAATTACATCAAATCCTACCTAATTCTGTATACAATACAATGTTAACCTGTTTCGAGAAGCATCTCTGTGTGCCCCCCAGAATGTCTACTACTCGTCCATTTCATCCATCTCATCTATCCTATCCATCTCATCTATCCCATCGATCAACCGTCCTAAAATGGCTACTCCTTGTCCATCAACACCACCCCATAGTCAGCATTTATCACGGGACCAGCGCCTGCAGGTACAGACTCTACGGCTAGCTGGTCATACGTACAGATATATCGCCAACCTCCTCCACGTCACCGAGCGACAAGTTGAGTGGGCAGCTACTAGTGTTTCTGTCACTCCAAAACGACGTAGTGGTCGCCCACGTATCCTTACAGATGCCCAAGTAGACGAGCTTGAGGCGTACGTCCGATCATCACGACGTACACGTCAGATGAGCTGGCATCAACTTGCGTACGGTCCCTTTGACGCATGGGGGGTGTCAGAGTACGTGATACGCCGTGCCTTGACTGCTAGAGGATACACACGCCGCATTGCCCGAGCCAAGCCACCTCTCACCCAACTCCATAAGGACTTGCGCCTTGCCTGGGCTCGTGAGCATGTCAACTGGGAGCCTTGGCAGTGGTGGAGGATCCTCTGGAGTGACGAGACGTGGGTAACTGGAGGGCGGCACCGTCGAGTATGGGTAACAAGGAAGACTGGAGAGGAGTTAGATCCTACCTGTACTGTTGACAAGGTACCAAGAAAGCGTGGCTGGATGTTCTGGGCCTGCTTTTCTGGTACTACAAAAGGTCCCTCCCTTTTTTGGGAGAAAGAGTGGAAGACTATCAACAAAGAGAGGTACTGTGAAAGGATTGTACCACTTATTCATGGGTGGCTACGCCTTAATCCAGACCTTGAGTTTATGCAGGATTCAGCCCCAGGTCATTCTGCAAGGCTGACCCTTTCTGAGCTACAAGAAAGAGGGATAACGCCTATATACTGGCCTCCATTTTCACCAGACCTCAGTCCAATTGAGCCAGTCTGGGATGAGATGAAAGACTATATTGAGAATCACTATCCTGACCTGCCTAGAGGGAGGCAGTACACGTACGATCAACTCAGGGGGGTTATACAAGAGGCATGGGACTCAATTACCCCTGAGTTTCTTCAGGGCCTCATTGAGACTATGCCAGCTCGTTGCCAGGCAGTCATTGACGCTCAAGGTGGTCACACAAAGTACTAAGATTGTATGTAAAGTATGACAAAGCCAAGATTTGGCCACCCCGAATAATACAGCCGAACATCTCCACCGTGCCGCCCCACTCACAAAACTTACGCATGATACCATAGTAAGTTGCGAGAAAACTCAGTTAGGTAAGACACAGTGAACTACTATGGTATCATGCGTAAGTTTTGTGAGTGGGGCGGCACGGTGGAGATGTTCGGCTGTATTATTCGGGGTGGCCAAATCTTGGCTTTGTCATTGCGCCAGAGCCGCTGGCAGTAGGTCTTGTAGCGCGGATGGAGTATTGTAGCGGTGTAGTAGACAGGTGACTCTAGTAGTTTGTCAAGGTATTGAGTCGCTTTCCGCCTCGCGGCTCGTAGGTTGATCGGCAGGTGGTCTTCAGGCGCCTCGGATGGCATATAATCAACGCTTCGGTATGGCTCAAGGCGGCTATCTAACTCATTAATTATAGACTCCAGCACAGGGATAACCTCATATAGCGCGCCGTGACGTCCACTCTTACCACGACCTTGTAGGCGATCAGTAGCAAACTTGAGAGGTTGTAGGATAGCAATATAGTCGTTGATCACTGCCCAGTCAGCAGCAGTAAGCCCAGTTGACCTCATCCAGGATGGTACTAATGGGAGCTTGTTGTTGCGAGTCCGCGCAGTAGAGTCAGCGGCTTTGGTCTCCGTTATGTGATAATCGGCATACGACGTGATGGCTTGTTGAAGCTCTACACCACGCTCAAGTGAGCTACAAAAGCTATTCCAGCGTGTGACAACAAGCTTGATAGGCTCGCGGATAGCAGCTGTAGCAGAGCCAGTAGCCATCTCCTTCACGGCCTGTCGTTGACAGCTCGCAAACAACGCGTACTGATTTGGCGTGTTGATGTAGTTAATAACGCTGAAAAAGACGCCTAATGGTCCATCCTTCCGCCACTCTCTCATATAGTACTCTTCTTCCTTTATGTTCTCAGGCTCGTTGTTATACGCGTCAGCGTCGCGACCAAACATGATTGTTTGGCCGATGAGGTTGAGTATGTGGCAGGCGCAGCGGAGACGGCGATTGGTGCTGTTGAAGTTGTACATTGCAGCAACTTGTTAACAGCAGTATTGTTGTTAGCCGCGTTGTCAAGTACAAAGTACCCAAGCTTGCTACGACCAATATTGAAGTACTGTAAGATGGCTGCTACAGCGTCAGCTATAGCCTCGCCAGTGTGGGCGCCGACAACCTGTGGCAGCGCGATAGGTAGGTCAACTATCTCAGCGTCCTTGTTGGTGTAGTGAGCAACCACAGCGAAGAAGCCACGTTTGCCGCCTTTAGACGTCCATCCATCAAAGCTTATGTGTATCTGACTCTCCGCCTCCGCCAACGCGCGTGTGACCTGTGGTTGCATATACAATCGGGTGCCAAAAGTCTGTTCGCGTTGACGCATGGACCACCACAACCACATTTGATTATCAACTTCAAAGCAGTATAACTCTCTACTACATAGACCAAATAAGACAATTAGGGTTGCAAATTAATCGCATTACGCTTAGTATCTAGTCTGGTAGCCCTTTGCACGTCGCACAGCGTCTAGGCGTCGTGGCATAGACCTAATAAGGCGTTTGATCAGTGCGTCAGGTATAGCAGCCCATGCCTCAATCAACCCCAATTCAAACGCCTCCCACTCAGCTAGAGAGTCTCCCATATAGTCAAATTCAGGATGCAGCTCATGGAGCTTCTTTTTAAGTGCCCACCACATGTGTTCAATAGGGTTAAGGTCAGGTGAGTATGGTGGCCATTTGATCGTAGCAACACCATGAACCTTTAGCCACTCCTTCGAGACCTGGGAAGTGTGGATAGGTGCGTTATCCTGCATAAACCACTCGCCTGGCCTGTAGCTGTCCTGGAGACCTTCCTCAAGTGCTCGTATGTAGCTCTGAGCTGTGTATCCATTGCGTTTGGCTGATGTGTCGCGATTCATAATTACTAGACGACTACGCCTTGCTCGGCCACCTGGAGTCATCCATATTGAGCCCCATACCATACGAGCAGGTTGGCGAGCAGTGGTGACCTCCTCAACCATCTCGTGCGACCATTTATCCTCAGGTAGTCGCCATACCCAGGGCGTGTTGTGGCCAGATCCACGAGCAACGCTGCACTCGTCACTGAACCTGATAGTACGCCTCCCAAAATCAAACCCCAGCCATTCATTAGTAAGATTGAGGCGTTCCGCAGCTGTGTTCTTGTTGATTTTTGGCCTACGTCTCGCTCTGAACTTGCGGTATCCCTCGTCAGCCATTGCGCGCTGCACAGTACGCTTAGAAACGCTGGGCTAGGTAGTATTGGCGTCCCACAGTCCAGCCTCCTCCATAAGCTTGTGGTACTCAATACCTGGGTTTTTCCGAGCAATCCATAGCAGCCGGCGATGGTCTCTACTAGTCAATGTAGGTGGCCGGCCTGTCCGAGGCTGCGTTGTGGTGCTGCAGCTGGTTGTCCATCGGAGTACTGTTTTCTGTACGCACCGCTGCGAGCAGTCCAGCGCGTCAGCAACTTCGCTTGTCGACACACCAGCCTCAACCTGGGCTAAGCAGTATATCCGTTGGGCTTCTGATAATTCACCTCCGCGCACTCGATTTGATGAAATTTTAGTGCTAAAAGCTCTCATATTGATGTAGTCGTGTGTAGTTGAAGAAGATACCCCTCTTTAGAGTTCGCGTTGTTGAAATGGTCTGTGCACACGCGCGAACAGACTAAAGTCCTAGTACAGTAGCTGTATAGCTTCATCACAAATCGTGAGACGCTGTTGTGAGACCTCCACAACGCCGCCTCTGCCTCTGGGTTGGCAAACCGTATCATGCTACGAAACGCTGGCGTCTCAAACTCTCGGAGAGGTCGATTGTTCTCAACTAGCCATAGCACAGCAGCCTGCCGAAATCCGTGTACGTCAAAGTTACCTAGTTCATTGAAGGTAGATGTAGAGACCTGAAGGCCGCCCTGAGTAGCAAATCGTAGCGATTGTTGACCAGGTTGCCGTCGAGGTTTTGGAGCAATTAGACCCACCTTGCTAAGTCGATGACCAGGTTTATCAAGAGCGAGGTGTTGTATAGCAGCGCTTGTTGATCTGGTAGTCTGGTGTACTGCTCCAGATAGCTGATGTGTGTGGCAGTATTTACACACAAAATAGAGCAACTCCGGCTCAAACGTGTGCTCTTTCCACACCCGCCAGCCGTGTTTATAGATCCAACTGGCGTTACCTTTCGGACCTGCCAGCGGCTTTGCCATGCCTCGCAATCGACTAAAGTCAACGTCGTCGTAGTTGCTAATCCACCTATTGCTATCATTGTTGTCATCAATTGTAGCCTCCGTTGCTGCGTCAGAGCCAGCCAGCGGTTGTACAATTGCCGCCTCAGGCTTGTTATGCATCAATTATGACTCCCAGGTATTATTGTCGATGATTTGTAAGGCCTCCGGAGTGGCTAACTGTAGGTCTCGGCGCGGGGATGTACGTCGGGGTGAGGCATCTACAAGTATAGGCTCGTTTAACTGAGTTAAAGGTGTAGATGGAGGCTCAGGTGTAGTGTTGTGATGGATAGAGTGGCTCCCGTCTCCTTCGCGCTTCTTCAACGAGGGCTTCGGCGTACGTTTTGGGTATTTAGCAGCTGATTCAGCTGCGTCGGCAGGCTCGTGTGTACGCTTTGGAGGCATAGTACATAGTGCACAAGCCGTAAGTGTAGTGAGATAGATGGGGGGGTAGGTGTTGACGCGTTGTGTACGCGAAAAGGACGCGGCTGGCCCATCAACATCACCGCCTCTGCCAAGGGTTGATGCAAAAACGCTATACAATCTGCCACAACAGAGATAGAGTAAATCTAACTGTCAAATAGAACGAGCTTTGGTGAGGTCGGATCTGTACAATCGAGCAGGGACCACCTGGCTTGGCACACTTGAAAATCACTCACGGAACCACGGTAGACAGCAAGAAGAACACCAATACAATCATCAACCCATCATTACCTATCCATCATACCATCTAACAATTAAGAGTCTCACTGCCGCGACCGACGCAAAATGGCACAATCTACCAACCGCGATCCTACAATAACGCTGAGGGACCACACCGACTACACGGGATGGTTCACGCAACTACAAGCCAGATGCGTAGTTCACAACATCTGGGACAAAATTAACCCAAAATCTAGTGTCCTAGAAACACCGAAACCTCCGCCTGTACGGGCGCCGATAGTCTCAGACTACACGCCGGCGGCTAACATCGACATCCCGATCAGACCGACCGAGCTATCGACAGGAGGCCAAAAGGCATTCAAGGAAGACCTTGAGTATTACAAGATACTCCTCGAGCAATACAAAAGCGACCGCCACGAATACGAAAAGGAGCGAACAAGCATGCAACAGATTGTCGCGTTCATACAATCCACAGTGTCACCACACCTGCTGCGCACGTGTTGCCTACCAGATAAACCACTCCGACAGTGGATTACCGACTTACAAATGACTGTTGGAGTCGACGAACAAATTGAACAAGAACGAGCCCGAGACCGATACCTCTTGGCCCTCAAGCCGATGAGAAGCGTGTCACAATGGGACACATGGCTAGCCGAGTATGATCAGGCAGCTACAGAGGCGGAGACATATCGAGTCGCTGAATTATCGCAATTGAATGTGATAACAAAGGACTTCCTGGCAGCCGTAAACAAAGTTGCGCCCATATGGTCCACAAATTTTCAGGACAATGGTAGATTTGCAACTGGCATGAGCCGGAAGGAGATGATGAAACGCTTCCGAGAACACATGATGGTGCATCATCCTCTTAGATCAGGGAAACACAAGGCCTTTACGGCTGATGATGCATCGTTTCTCGCTGAAGGGGGTGCAACCTCCCAGAGCAATGAAGGGGACGCCCAACATGCTGAAAGCGCGCCATCTGGCAACCGGGGAAGACCTCGTAATCAACGTACGACGGGTAGGAAAACCACCACGTCTAAGCGGCCTTCAGATCAAGGACCCGCTACCACAGGGGGAGCAAAATGCCCTGCATGTGGACAACGCCATACTATACGGGACTGCTACTATGTCAATCCAGACAAGGCACCCGAATGGTGGAAACCAAACGAGACTATTAATGAGCTCATAGATTTCAAGCGTCAAAATGACGCGTCATTTCAAGGACTTCTCCGCGGTCAAAGCAGAACCCGGTCAAGAACCCCAAATGTGATCAAACAGTCGCATACCCCAACACCTCCGACGCCCGAAACGAGAGAAGAATGACTCGAAGGCCGGAGAATCGCTGTTGTCAAGGCAGTCTTCAATGCAGCACCAAACGAAAGAAGCACTGCAGACTATCCGTTGCGGAGGTCATTTATCCTTGACTCAGGATCAACATGTCATATAACCAATGACCCTGACCGCGTCTATGGTTTCCGTCCACCGCTGCCTGGAGATTACATATGGGCAGGAAATTCCAAGGTGTGGATTAGAGGATATGGGTCAATCGACCTGATCGTGACAAACAAGGTCAAGAAAACAAAGCTGATGCTACAAGATGTGGCTATATGCCCAGACCTTCTGTGCAACCTCGTATCCTTTCGACTGCTACGGCAGAAAGGGATCTGGTGGGACACAAAATCAGACCCGACTACTCTAAGAGGGGCTGGAAACAGGATTATTGGAACCGTGACCGAAATATGCGGACAATGGGTGCTGGAACATAATCCACTCCCACCTGCCACATACCACACACACAAAATTACATCAAGAACTAAGAAAGGACCGCAAAAGGCCTCAGCTGTACTATGGCACAAAAGGCTCGGCCACCCAGGACCAGCCGCAATCGAACACCTGGTACAACAAGCTGAGGGGGTGCGAGTCAAGGGAATTACAACTGTGGAATGTAACTCTTGTGGACGAGCAAAATCGAAACGGAAGATAAGCCGAGCGCCGAGAGCCAACGAGGATGGACCGGGAGAAAGACTGACAATCGACTTCCACTCATACGAAGCTCAGAGCATTACGAAAGAGAAGAGTCAAATGCTAATTACAGACAAGTTCTCGGGCATGCAATGGGATCTCTACTTCACGGATCACCGGACTGCTAGATCAATCATCAAGGCGCTCTCTACATTCATCCTTTTCCTTAAGAACCACTACAACATCTCAGTAAAGACCATTGAGGCGGACAACGAAATAACATCTGTCAAGCCAGAAGTGGAGAGATGGTTGGCTACGCAAGGCATAATCGTAGAGCCTTCGGCACCAGATACACAAGCACAAAATGGAGGCGCCGAACGCTCAGGGGGTGTGAACAAGGAGAAAGCTCGCGCCATGCGACTTGACGCCAACCTATCTTGGGAACTGTGGCCGGAAATCACGAGAGCTGCAGTATACCTCTACAATCGTACGCCAAACTACATAAACAACTGGAAAACACCGTACGAAATATTCTTCACGAGGGTTGCCTTTAGCAATGGAATTGTTACCTCACTACGAAAACCAAACCTGGCACACTTAAAGTCGTACGGCTGCAAGGCGTTTGCGATGACCGACGATACACACCGAGGCAAATCACGCCTCCAACGCCTCGACCCAAAGGCGTGGATTGGTTATCTAGTTGGATACCGATCATCAAACATCTACCGAATATGGATACCTTCTCTCGGCAAGGTGATAAGCACCCGAGATGTTGCTTTTGACGAAGAATCAATCTTCAACGGGACAACCGAGGATCTCATGGACAACCTTATGCATAATACGCTTGAAGAGATAGCGACACACATCAGGACCATCGAACTACCTACTCCCACCCAGCAACAAGAAACGGACTCATTCTATGAGGACGAAGCCCCTGTGGAGTCGTCAGAGCAACAAGACGAAACAGACCCACCAGGCTACTACCAAGGAAGGAAAATTCGGGATAACTACCCGACACCTCCGCCAACACCGCCTCCAGTCGCATTACTCACGCGGCTAATGGCTGGAGACCAACCAAGTCTGACGCAACAAGCGTCCCCAACTACTGTCCCCTGGGCAGCAGCCTTCATGGCAGGGGCCCAAGCCGGTTGCGTTGGAAAATACAGAGGAGAAGCTATGGACAAGGCTAAGATCCTTGACTGCATGTGGGTTTACACCTACAAATTAGACAAACACCACCGTTTGTTAAAATGTAAGGCGCGACTAGTAGTCCGAGGAGATCAACAACGGAACATTACCTCGCAAGACACTTACGCAGCCACGCTCGCCAGCCGGTCTTTCCGCATGATGATGGCGATAGCGGCTCACTATGATATGGAGCTTAAGCAATACGACGTTACCAATGCGTTCGTTCACGCAACTATGGACCGAGAAGTATACATGAGAATGCCTCGGGGTTACCAAAAACCTGGAACCATATTGCAGGTAAATAAGGCACTGTATGGCCTTCGCATATCACCCCTGCTCTGGCAGAAAGAGTTCACAACCACGCTCAAAGCAATAGGTTTCCAAGCGGTGCCGCATGAGCCGTGCTGCCTTGTGAAGGATGGGGTCATCATATTCTTTTACGTGGACGATATCATACTCGCGTATCATAAGAAGAACGAGCCAGAAGCACAACAAGCGATTACACGCTTGCAGGACAAGTACACTTTTACCGGGGGGAACGATCTTCAATGGTTCCTTGGTATGGAGGTCATACGAGACCGCACAAACCACAGAATACAACTATCACAGGCAGCCTACGCCGACAAAATAAGCCGACTAGCGGACAAGACAACTATACGACATGACACTCCAATGGCTGCGATTGAACTGAAACCAAGGGCCGGATTGGCAATGCCAACAGAGATCAACAAATTTCAGCGCAAGATCGGATCTCTGCTGTTTGCAGCTGTTACTACAAGGCCTGACATTGCCTTTGCAACATCACGACTCGCCCGTTTCCTATCAAACCCGGGACCTGATCACCAAGATGCGGCGGACCGAGTTCTATTATATCTGCTTTCTACAAGACGACGAGCTCTGGAACTTGGAGGAAATTCAGGACTTCAAATCGCAAGCGATGCCTCATTTGCTGACAATACCTTGGACCGCAAAAGCTCCCAAGGTTACGCCATCAAACTCTTCGGCGGACTGATTGCATGGAAAGCAAACAAACAAGACACTGTAACCACATCGACTACTGAAGCCGAACTACTAGCCCTTTCGCAAGTAGCCAAAGAGGCACTATTTATCTCAAGACTCCTTCGCGAACTCCAGGTTGACCTGGATGCAAACACTGTGATCATCCAGTGTGATAATAAACAGACAATTCGCCTAGTGACGGAGGAGATTTCCCGTCTTCACACGAAACTACGGCACGTGGATATCCACAACCACTGGATCCGACAAGAAATATCTGAAGGAAGGATCAAGGTGGAATACGTGCAATCCGAAGAAATGATTGCCGACGGACTTACGAAGGTCCTCCCAGGAAACAAATGGAAAGGTTTCCTTCAACAACTTGGACTGGTTGAAATCAACATCAGGGAGGTAACGAAGATCGTACCTCTTGAGGAGATCCAAGAACAACTTGAGAACCTCACAGTCGCATAACTACCAGCTACGGAGGGGTTCCAAGCTGAGGGGGTGTGTCAAATAGAACGAGCTTTGGTGAGGTCGGATCTGTACAATCGAGCAGGGACCACCTGGCTTGGCACACTTGAAAATCACTCACGGAACCACGGTAGACAGCAAGAAGAACACCAATACAATCATCAACCCATCATTACCTATCCATCATACCATCTAACACTAACAAGTAGAACCAATTTAGCAGCATTACTTTAGTTATTACTAAGCTTAGTTTATAAATTTACCACGTGGTTGTGGCAGGCGATTTTTTGACAGTTATATATAATAATTCTTGAGACAAAATGTGGACACTGAACACTCTTTGCCCCTGCGTTGATTGGTACATATTCCTTTCTAACACACCCCGCAATCGAGGCAGGGAGACAAAGTAATGCGAGTGGTTTTGCGACGCAGGCCCTTCACGGTGCTGACTCCGGCTCTGGCCCTACTCGGCGCTGGCCTTATGCTCTGACCCTACTCGGCTCTGGTCACTCACCCAACTAGCAGTCCATCACGAACGTGCTGATGCGCTGAAAGCGACCCGGGCTCATAACCTGTTGAGACAAAATGTGAACACTGAACACACTTTGCCCCTGCGTTGATTGGTACATATACCTTTCTAACAATAATTGATATTCGTGCTTATATGCCAGACCTAAGCTCTCATCAGAATCTCACTCTGCCACAACACTACAACACCACAATATTACCCTATTTAGTATATTGTATTGAGAAGCTGGCACTATTAGTAGTAGTATGACTACCTAATAGAGCGCTCTTCTAAGGCACAACGGTAGTGGTGGTACGATTCGTGTTATATTGACTTACTGTACTAGGACTTTAGTCTGTTCGCGCGTGTGCACAGACCATTTCAACAACGCGAACTCTAAAGAGGGGTATCTTCTTCAACTACACACGACTACATCAATATGAGAGCTTTTAGCACTAAAATTTCATCAAATCGAGTGCGCGGAGGTGAATTATCAGAAGCCCAACGGATATACTGCTTAGCCCAGGTTGAGGCTGGTGTGTCGACAAGCGAAGTTGCTGACGCGCTGGACTGCTCGCAGCGGTGCGTACAGAAAACAGTACTCCGATGGACAACCAGCTGCAGCACCACAACGCAGCCTCGGACAGGCCGGCCACCTACATTGACTAGTAGAGACCATCGCCGGCTGCTATGGATTGCTCGGAAAAACCCAGGTATTGAGTACCACAAGCTTATGGAGGAGGCTGGACTGTGGGACGCCAATACTACCTAGCCCAGCGTTTCTAAGCGTACTGTGCAGCGCGCAATGGCTGACGAGGGATACCGCAAGTTCAGAGCGAGACGTAGGCCAAAAATCAACAAGAACACAGCTGCGGAACGCCTCAATCTTACTAATGAATGGCTGGGGTTTGATTTTGGGAGGCGTACTATCAGGTTCAGTGACGAGTGCAGCGTTGCTCGTGGATCTGGCCACAACACGCCCTGGGTATGGCGACTACCTGAGGATAAATGGTCGCACGAGATGGTTGAGGAGGTCACCACTGCTCGCCAACCTGCTCGTATGGTATGGGGCTCAATATGGATGACTCCAGGTGGCCGAGCAAGGCGTAGTCGTCTAGTAATTATGAATCGCGACACATCAGCCAAACGCAATGGATACACAGCTCAGAGCTACATACGAGCACTTGAGGAAGGTCTCCAGGACAGCTACAGGCCAGGCGAGTGGTTTATGCAGGATAACGCACCTATCCACACTTCCCAGGTCTCGAAGGAGTGGCTAAAGGTTCATGGTGTTGCTACGATCAAATGGCCACCATACTCACCTGACCTTAACCCTATTGAACACATGTGGTGGGCACTTAAAAAGAAGCTCCATGAGCTGCATCCTGAATTTGACTATATGGGAGACTCTCTAGCTGAGTGGGAGGCGTTTGAATTGGGGTTGATTGAGGCATGGGCTGCTATACCTGACGCACTGATCAAACGCCTTATTAGGTCTATGCCACGACGCCTAGACGCTGTGCGACGTGCAAAGGGCTACCAGACTAGATACTAAGCGTAATGCGATTAATTTGCAACCCTAATTGTCTTATTTGGTCTACGTAGTAGAGAGTTATACTGCTTTGAAGTTGGTAATCAAATGTGGTTGTGGTGGTCCATGCGTCAACGCGAACAGACTTTTGGCACCCGATTGTAAGAGCTATTCACGAGTTCGAAGATCCGTGTTACGTGCAGCTGCGTCCAAGCTCCCCGCTAGGACCCACCTACACGTGCCACCAATCATGTGACTACTCCTCCGCCTGATACCACCAAGTCACTTGCGGACTGTATTCTCAACACTCCCCCACAGGCCTTACGTGACTTGTCCTAGTGCCCTTCATCAACGACTCCCAGTATCTTCTTGAACCTTTCAAAAGCAACTCTCTGCAGTGGCTTAGTCATTCCGTCGGCAACCATCTCGTCAGTCGGAATATAAGAAATCTGGAGCTTCTTTTGCTCAGCTAGGTCTCTGATGAAGTGATAGCAGATGTCAATGTGCTTAGAACGTTCGTGCAGATGCGGATTCTTCACTAATGCAATCGCTCCCTGATTGTCGCCGTACATCTGGACTGTGATACCGTTCTTGTTAACGTATCGATGCAGGCCAAGGTCTCTCAGTACTTGTGCTGCCCATTGTCCCTGTTTGGCGTACATAGCTTGTGAGATGTACTCAGACTCAGCACTTGAGGTTGCTACTGACTTCTGCTTCTTTGCTGCCCAAGAGAAAGGTCCTCCATAGAACATTCCAACTCCCCCAGACATGCTCTTCCGGTCTGTCTTGTCGCTTGCCCAGTCAGCATCGGTGTAGACTCCAAACTCGTTTTGGTGATCTCCTCCCGGACCAAAACGAAGCTTTTGTTTCACTGTTGACCGCAGGTACCTCATTAGATTCTTTAATGCAGTTCCGTGAATCTCTGTAGGGTCTCTTATGTACTGAGCTAGTCGCCCAAGTACAAAGGCGATGTCTGGTCTCGTGAATATCATTGCATACATCAAGCTTCCAATGATCTGTGAATATTGTGTGGAGTCGATTCTAGCGTCTTCAGGAGTGGCAGGCTTTAGGTGTTCGTAGTCTGCTGCAGGAATCTTCTTTGGCTTGTACTTTGCTGAGGTGATACCGTACTTGTCTAGCACTGTCTCTAGGTACTGCTGTTGGTCGAGGTAAATGGCTTTGTTAGCTCTATCGCGGGTGACTCTAACTCCAAGGATCTTTCGAATCTCCCCCAGGTTCTTGGAGTTGAATCTCGTAAGAAGCATTTCGTCGAACCAGGCCAGATCTGAAGTGAGTTTCGCTGCAGCAGCAATGTCGTCGACATAAACTAGAAGTGAAATACCTCTACCTTTATGCGTAAATAGGCAGGGGTCTGCAAGACTCTGTGTAAAACCGATCTCAATCAGGAACCCCTTAAGAAGCAGGTTCCAATCTCGTCCAGCTTGCTTAAGTCCGTAAAGACTCCTTAAAACCTTCAGAACGTTGCCTTTCTTAACTTTTACCCCAGCTGGTGTTGTAAGGTAGATGTCTTCCTTTAGGTATGACTCGGTAAATGCGTTCTTGATGTCCCACTGCCAGCATTCCATGCCCTGTTTGGCGACGGTAGCAAGGAATAACCTTAAAGTGTCCATTCGTACTGTTGGAGCGAAAGTTTCGGTGTAGTCAATGCCGTGCTGTTGACTAAACCCCCGGGCAACAAGTCTAGCCTTAAACCTCTCAATCGTGCCATCAACTTTAAGCTTAACAGTAAAAACCCATTTCGTAGTAACGAGGTTTGCACCCTGGGGTGGAATAAGCTCTTCCCAAGTTCCATTTCCTACAAGAGTCCGGATCTCTTCCTCAATTGCTTCTTTCCACTTCAGTGCGTTCTCTGGGTCGCTTATAGCTTGTTTATAAGTCTGAGGGATTCTAATACCTTTAACTTCTGTTGCTGCGAAAGCTTTGCCGCTAAGTTCTGCTCGTCCCGTAACATCTAGGTTTCCACTTACAATCACCGTATAGAAGGCTTTAACAATCGTCTCGTGTGTAGACTCTTCATGGTGGTGGGTAGATGTCGGGATTTCAGTTGTAGGGTCTTCGTCAGCTCGGCTCTCTCGTAGGACAGCTAGCATAGCTTTGACAATTTTGGCTTGGCGATGTTCATCCTCTATGTCGTCAAATGCATCTCGCTTTCTCTTTTGGGTCCGAGTCCTGAAGTGATACCTGGCTGATGGTTCGGCTGCTACTGGGTTGGTAACTTCGTCTACCTCCATTTCTTCGCTCTCATTCTCTACTGTTGGCGCGGGTGGAGTGATAGTAGGTGATGAGTGCGCAGGTGCTGGCGTAGGCGGCGATGGTGGCGGCGGTGATGGCGGTGATGCCTGCGGTTCAATATCAACATCCGGGGCGTCAGGCTTGGTTGGTTGATTTGGGTTCTTCTTTGGTCTTCCTCTAGCCTTCCGTGGGATTAGCTCATTGGATGTGCCCATTGGACCTGATTTGACTCTCAAGTTCAGGTCTAGCTTTCCTCCTGGCACCTTCTCATCAGTTTGGATAACGCTGACTCTATGCGTATATCCAAGGTCAGGAGAGTAGACTTTGAACTGCTTGTCTGTAGTTTCAGAATATCCCATAAAGACGCCTGCTCGACCACGGTGCATTAGCTTGTCTGATCTCCCTTTCGCTGGCAGCGTCTTTGGATTGAGATAGGTGTAACACTTGCTCCCCCAGACTCGTACGTGGTCTACGCCTGGGCGTTTCCCTGAGAATACCTGTTCTGGAGACGTGGGTTGTCCCTCGACTAGCGGTCCTGTTGGCAGTCTGTTGCGGATGTAGGCGTCGGCCTCAGCGGCCTCGTCCCAGAACTCAATAGGAAGTTGTGCATCATCAAGCATTGCCCTCATTGCATGTTCGACCGTCTGGATGCTTCGCTCTGCTGGTCCATTTTGATTCGAGCTCGCAATCACAGTGTAGTCGGCCTGGACCCCGTCTTCAGCCTCCCACTGGTTCATTACAAGCTTTAGTTCTGGCGCATTATCTGATCTGCAGGCCTTCACCTTCTTCCCAGTCTGGAGCTCTACCTTTGCCTTCCATCTGCGTAGCTCTAGGATAGCCTGGTCCTTGGTTTTCAGTGGTATAGACCAGTTCTTTCGGGAGTAGTTGCAGATCATTTGCATAAGGTAGTTATTTCCGCGAAGTGATGTAGGGAACGGTCCAGCTAAGTCAAGAGATACTAGTGCTAGTACCTCCTTCTTATGTTCTGCTAGGGTTTTGTTCATCTTGTTCCTCATCTTACCTTTAAGGCATGGGTCACAGAGACGCCTGTGGGCTGGGGGTACTTTGATCTTTTCAATTGTCGTTACCTTATGCAGGTTTCGTAGCATTGCTGGGCCGTAGTGAGCAAATCGTCTGTGCATCAACCTGTAGTTCCGGCGATCTTTCTTCCTGGACTTGTCTTCTTCGGATTCATCTGGGTCCTGGTCGGATTGTGTCTCGGGTTGTGTCTCACTCTGACTTTCCTCCGCAGTGCTTTGATCGTTGCTGTCAGTCCGAGTCTTGCCTGCAATAAACGCCTTTCCCGAGTACTTGCTTGCAATGTGGCTTACGATGTACAGACCGTCCTTCTGTACTGCTTGTACTGCGATTCTTGATTCGTCCTTGAAATACATATTCTTGTCATCAAAAGTGCCTTGAAGTCCCTCCTTACATAACCGTTTTGCTGCAATTAGATTCACGCCGAGCTTAGGTACGTAGAGAACCTTTCGGAGTAATCCTGTAGTCCCATCCAGAGCCTTCATCATAACAGTACCACGTTGGGTAGAATAGAGAAATCCTCCCCCAACCTGGATAGTGGTGAGCGGCGTGCGCTTTAGCGGTCCTCTAAACAGGTTTCTCTTATCAGTCATATGTGATGAAGCACCAGTATCAGCAACCCAGTTCGCGGGTGTGCTTTTACTAGCTTGTTCCGCAGAGATGTGGCAGTGTTGTGTACCTTCTGTGTCCACGGATGTAGACTCGTGGCTGGTCTCGCTGTCCGTGCCTGAGGAGCCATTGTCCGTTCCAGAGTCAGAGTCCTGATTCTTGGCTGCGTACCCATGCTTGCGCTTCGAGGCTGTCCTGGCTGTAGGCTTAACAGGTTTCTTGGATCGCTTCTTATCCTCATCTCTAGGAGGTCTCTTCGACGTGGTTACGCGTCTCTCAGCTCTTTCGTCTTTCTCTCGAAGTTTTCTTCCTAATTCCTGAATTTCATCCTTGTATTTGCAGTCTCGGGCCCAGTGTTCTCCCTTACAATGCAGGCATCCTGTGGATGGGCCTAATCCAGGCGATGTAGAACGGGGTCGGTCGCGCATCGAGAAGTCCGAGCTTCTGCGGTAGTTCGGGTGGCGGTAGTTCGGGAATGCTACATTTGCGTGCTCGGCCGTGTCGTTCAGGCGCAGCTCCTTCGTGCGGAGTGCAGCAATCTTTTCGTCAACCGTGAGAGAGGTCTGGACGTCGAGGTAGTCAATCACTGATCCGTAGCTCTGTGGAAGAGCGTGTAGCATAATCTGCAGAAGTGCCTCATCATTGTAGAGTCCCTTAGCAGCAGGCTTAGCTGCAATAATCTTGCGGCGGTATTCTTTCAACTTTGCCCACGTGTAGTCGACATCCTTCTCATCTTTCCAGGTGAAGTTCTGAAGCTTAGTCATGATGTTATTGGCTGTTAACTGATCAGTCTTTGAGTACTTAACCTTCAGTGCGGTCCAGAGGGTAGATGCAGTCTCGTACTCGTCTGCGAGAGCGTCGTCATCATCAAGGAGACTGTTTGTAATGTAGAACAGTGCCTTGGCCTCATCCTTGTCGTATTCCTTTGCCTTTTCAGCGTTCCATGTACCTCCTAGTCGTTCGAAGTCGCTTGTCAGGCCCAGGACGCTTGCTTGTTCTGTGGGGTTGACAGTGCCGGCCGGGTCTTGAGAGGTGTTGGCAGTTGATGTGGAGGTGCCAGCTCCATGTCGTGCAATCCAGGCGTATGCGTGCTTCGTGACTTCGATGGTGTAGAAGATGCCCTTTCCCTTCAGCTTTAGCTTGCTATTACGGAACCATTTCTCGTGGTTCTCCTTCGTCAGCTTTGGGATCTTGGGCTCCATGTCGTGTCCGTCGTCGCTGCCCATCTTCGCGGTTGTGCTTTTGACTGTCTGTAACGCGTCAAATGCCGTGTTTGTGTGTGGTTTGTAAACGTTTTGGCGTCTGCGCCCTTCAGCTTTCTCTAGCTGGAACCGTATGCTCGTTTTCCGTGTGCGAGAAGCTCGTCTCGTCTTTCGTGTGCGAGAAGCCCGTCTCGTCTTTCGTGTGCGAGAAGCCCGTCTCGTCTTCCGTGTGCGAGAAGCTCGTCTCGTCTTCCGTGTGCGAGAAGCTCGTCTCGTCTTTCGTGTGCGAGAAGCCCGTCTCGTCTTCCGTGTGCGAGAAGCTCGTCTCGTCTTCCGTGTCTTCAGATCACCTTGATCTGGTGGGTCGCCGAACCGTAGAGCACCGAGCAACCGGGCTCATAACCTATTGAGAAGCTGGCACTATTAGTAGTAGTATGACTACCTAATAGAGCGCTCTTCTAAGGCACAACGGTAGTGGTGGTACGATTCGTGTTATATTGACTTAAGAGCTATTCACGAGTTCGAAGATCCGTGTTACGTGCAGCTGCGTCCAAGCTCCCCGCTAGGACCCACCTACACGTGCCACCAATCATGTGACTACTCCTCCGCCTGATACCACCAAGTCACTTGCGGACTGTATTCTCAACATATTGTATATATATCTGTAGCCTTAAGGATCTTCTATCTAAAAGAGGGGGAAGAGAAGGGATTTAGTCCAGGCCAGCAGACCGCAATTAAGTCTACGAACACCACCACTTAAGTAGGCGTCTGTTAGTCTAGACTAAATCCACAGGCTTTTTAAGCTTGTAGGTTTAATTCAATCTGACTACAGCTATCTTTTTGCTCTACTAGCGACTATACAATTGCTGTGGTGTTAATTTAGGAGGGTTGGGGGGGGGGGGTACTACCCCAGGAAATCGATCGTCGGCTGCTATCACCGGTATCTCAACAACCTCACACGTGACGATTTTTCAAACAAATTCAAACGGATTCAATAATTGGAAGCAGGTATATTGATTTTGTTTGATTATTGGGAGCAGTGGGGATTTGTTTGATTGTTTTGAAGTAATCAAACAAAATCAAAACAATATTATTGAATCCATTTGATTGTTGACATCTCTGGTTGAGGCAGGTGAGCCTAGCCAACGACGCTGTGGACGCTGCGGCAAGGCAGGGCATAACGCACGTACGTGTAAGCAAGAAGTATTAGTAGATTCTGAGTAGAATAGCCTATTACGATTCTTAATTACTATCCTTGACGGTGCTCTACGGTCGTGTACAGTACTGATTTTGGTAGGGTCTTGGCGCAGGTGGCCGGCCAGCTCGCTTGTGTGGCCAGCTCGCTTGTGAGGTACGTTAACTGTTGCTAGAAGCATAAACAGCCAATATGTACACTAGCCTAGAAGCAGCCTAACGCTCCTGTAAGCACACCCTTGTAGGCACACCCACTACGATCCCTAGCAAAGCTTAAGCGAACACAAGACAAGGCTGTATGCTATAACATATATAAGCTAGCTAATTACTCCCTGTAGGTGTCACTTGCTATACCTATAATGTCACTACTAGAAGCACTATACGGCTATCTGTAAGCAGGTTTGCAAAGCTTGTAACAATATAGAACGCGCTTGTCGTGTGGTCGTACGCAAGTCTACAGCCAATACTATGCCTAGCAAGCGCTACGCTCCTAGATCTAGGCTCTCTAAACGCCACTGATTCAGCGTCGCTGTAGAACACTCGGTGTCCGGATGACCGAGCCCAAGGACACGTCCCCGCACTTGGACGCATCCCTCCATCAGCGACAAAGCCTCTTGGCAGCGACCTTGCGACCTGAGTGTGAACGCGAGGTTGGCCATTGCCGTCAGCGTGTCTGGATGACCGTCTCCAAGCACCCTCTTCCTTGCCTCCATGACCCGTGTTTCCAGCGTCTCGGCGTCCGCAAACTGCCCTTGGCTCCATAGCACTGACCCAAGGTTGCTGACGCTGGTGAGCGTGTCGGGGTGCTCTGGCCCAAGCACCTTCTCATACCCCTCCAGCGCTCGTCGATGCTTGGCTTCCGCCTCCTCGTACTTGCCCTGCCTCGACAGCACCGACCCAAGGTGGCTGACGCTGGTGAGCGTGTCGGGGTGCTCTGGCCCAAGCACCTTCTCTCTTCTCTCCAGCGCTCGTCGATGCTTGGCTTCCGCCTCCTCGTACTTGCCCTGCCTCGACAGCACTGACCCAAGCTGGCTGACGCTGGTGAGCGTGTTGGGGTGCTCTGGCCCAAGCACCTTCTCATACCCCTCCAGCGCTCGTCGATGCTTGGCTTCCGCCTCCTCGTACTTGCCCTGGCTCTCCAGCACTGACCCAAGGTTGCTGACGCTGGTGAGCGTGTCGGGGTGCTCTGGCCCAAGCACCTTCTCATACCCCTCCAGCGCTCGTCGATGCTTGGCTTCCGCCTCCTCGTACTTGCCCTGCCTCGACAGCACCGACCCAAGGTGGCTGACGCTGGTGAGCGTGTCGGGGTGCTCTGGCCCAAGCACCTTCTCTCTTCTCTCCAGCGCTCGTCGATGCTTGGCTTCCGCCTCCTCGTACTTGCCCTGCCTCGACAGCACTGACCCAAGCTGGCTGACGCTGGTGAGCGTGTTGGGGTGCTCTGGCCCAAGCACCTTCTCATACCCCTCCAGCGCTCGTCGATGCTTGGCTTCCGCCTCCTCGTACTTGCCCTGGCTCTCCAGCACTGACCCAAGGTTGCTGACGCTGGTGAGCGTGTCGGGGTGCTCTGGCCCAAGCACCTTCTCTGACCCCTCTAGATCTCGCCGATGCATCGCTTCCGCCTCCTCGTACTTGCCCTGCCTCGACAGCACCGACCCAAGGTTGCTGACGCTGGTGAGCGTGTCGGGGTGCTCTGGCCCAAGCACCTTCTCATACCCCTCCAGCGCTCGTCGATGCTTGGCTTCCGCCTCCTCGTACTTGCCCTGGCTCTCCAGCACTGACCCAAGGTTGCTGACGCTGGTGAGCGTGTCGGGGTGCTCTGGCCCAAGCACCTTCTCTCTTCTCTCCAGCGCTCGTCGATGCTTGGCTTCCGCCTCCTCGTACTTGCCCTGGCTCTCCAGCACTGACCCAAGGTTGCTGACGCTGGTGAGCGTGTCGGGGTGCTCTGGCCCAAGCACCTTCTCTCTTCTCTCCAGCGCTCGTCGATGCTTGGCTTCCGCCTCCTCGTACTTGCCCTGCCTCGACAGCACTGACCCAAGGTGGCTGACGCTGGTGAGCGTGTCGGGGTGCTCTGGCCCAAGCACCTTCTCATACCCCTCCAGCGCTCGTCGATGCTTGGCTTCCGCCTCCTCGTACTTGCCCTGCCTCGACAGCACTGACCCAAGGTGGCTGACGCTGGTGAGCGTGTCGGGGTGCTCTGGCCCAAGCACCTTCTCTGACCCCTCTAGATCTCGCCGATGCATCGCTTCCGCCTCCTCGTACTTGCCCTGCCTCGACAGCACCGACCCAAGGTTGCTGACGCTGGTGAGCGTGTCGCGGTGCTCACGTCCAAGCGCCTCCTCTCTCGCAGCTACCGCACTGCGCCCATGTCGCTCTGCCTCTGCATATTGCCCCATTGACATCAGGTACCACGCCGTATTTGTCGCGATCGTTGCTCTATCCAGCTTCGCCTTGTCGTTCTTGTCCGTGCTGTAGTCAAGCACCTTCGTCGAGTGTGGTAGCAAAGTCTGACAAGCTGCCCACGTTTCATGCTGTCCGCTGGGAAACGCAGCAGCCATGATCCGCAGCGCTGCTCTCTGCCACACGTTCACTTGTTCGCGCAATTCCAGCCACTTCTTTGTCGCCAGCTGCACCAGGTTGTGCATCTCAAACAGCTGCCCCTGCAATCGCCCTTCTGACTGTTCTCTGGCTTGCGCCCTGACTAGAGAGAAGCGTAACAGCGGCCCTACCGCTTCTGTAAACTGCAGCTTGCTTCTGCCCTCATACAGTATGTGCTCGGGGACACCCTGTCTGTCGAACATAGTCATCAGCGAGAGTAGGTCCGCCGCCTCGGGCCTCGTCTTTCGGATCTGCTCGAACGACAGCTGCCAGGTAGTGATGACCGCGCTTGACACACTGGCGTCTCGCCGAATGTCTCTTGCCTTGTCGTTCAGGAGGTGCGCTTGATTCTCCTCGCTCTCACGGAACAGCTCAAGATACGCAGCGATATCCACCATCGGTTCGTTCGCTGTGATATATGCGGCGGCATGCGTGACGGCAAGCGGGATGCCTTCCAGCGTCTTGACAAGCGCTCTCGCATCGCCTTCAGACGACTCGTCCACCCGCGTCTTCGACTTCAGCAACGTTAGTGCTTCTTGCTCGCCCATCGGCTCCACCTGGATCACGTTGTGTCTTGCTTCCACAAGATTCACCGCGGCGATCCGATCTCGTGAGGTGACCAGTATCCACCCGTTTGCCGCTTGCGGGAGGAAGCTCGCCAACGCTGCCGCTGCTTCCCAAGTGGGTTCAAGCCCTTGCGCAGCGCTACTCAAGTCGCCAGTGGCGCTGGGAGAGGCGAACACACGATCGTCGTCAGCGTTGTCGACGATCATCAGCCACCGTCCGTTCCTCTCGTCGCAGAGCCAGTTGTGCACCAAGCGGAAGATGTTCGTCTTGGGGTCGTCGCGCCCCGGCAGCTCGATCCTAGCTGCAATCTCTTGATAGGCTTGCTTGAACCTAGCCGCGTTGCTTGCGTGCACCCAGAACACCCACATGTGCGGCGCAGCCTCTTTGACTCTGTACGCGTACTCGATTGCGATCTGCGACTTTCTGCAAGCATGATAAGTAGATGTCCATGGCTGCTTGTGCTCAAGAATGCTTACCCTACACCCCCCAGACCAACAAGTGCTGCCCGGCTGTGACTGGGCAAAGCCGAGCCACTGTGTATCTTCTTAAGCTTTGCAAGAACATCCTCTCGGCCCACAAATGCACTGTCGGGTGGAAACGGTACCATGTTGCACGGTTTAAGCCTATTCTGCGCTCGCGCTAAAAGACAGCGTTGTTAGCTAGAAATGAGCACGGCAGCAGCTAAAAAGACACAGCTTCTGGCTTGGCGGAGAGTAGATTGGAAGTACCACAGCTACGTACCGAAGCGGTCTGCCACCACGCCCGGAGCGTCCTGCGCGAACTGCCTAAGCTTGTCCCGCGCGCTGCTGTACCCTAGAGCGTTCTTGTTGTCGAACTTGACCATCATCGAGTGATCGGCGTCTAGAGGGATCTTCTCCTCCATCGCGTCTGGGAGCTGGAGAAGCGCTGAGTCGCTGTCTACGGCCGTAATGAAGTCTCCAGTCCTCGTCCACCGCTTGCTCTCGCGGTCCTGTCACAAACGCGTCAGCGACCTTTTTGCACTTTCCTTGTCTTATAGCATCGTACAAACTGTAGCTGCCGCGTCTGCCCTGTCTCGTAGAAGCTCACCACCTTGCGGTCTTGAATCAGATTCCTAAAGTTGTCTAGCTGCGATGCTAGCAGATCAGACTTTTCCCTAATCTGCTCCAGCAGCCCTCTGCGCGGGTGGCGGTCCTCCCCAGCAAGCATCTTCTGGATGTCGTCTACGACGAGCCCCCTGTGCGGGATCCCAAACAGAAGCATGCTGTATGTTGCTCTGTGAAGGGCTGCTATCGTCGGGTGGTCTTCTGTTATCTGGGCCGCTTTGACGAGACACTACGCTGCTGCTTAGCCGTGTGCGCGCAGCTTCTTGGCATGCAACCTACATGGGCGAGTATGATGCCGCCAAAGCTGTGTGCGATGAAGAAGAGCGGTCGCCGTCGTAGCTAGTACGTTACAGCTGTCAGCCTTGCGCTCATGCAATGACACAAAACTACAATAATAACGACAGCCCGCCCCTCTACTTACCTCCTCTGTGCCCCGCACCTTCTTCAGCTCCTCCAGCAGGCCTCGCCCGTAGTCCATGATCGTGTCCACCCCGTGGCTCGACAGCTTCGAGTTGTAGCCGTAGATCATTGTCCGGCAGCACGGCAGGTCCTTGCACAGGAAGTCGCGCAGCCACATGCGCCCAAGGCTGCCTTTGCCGCGCCACGAGCCGTACGCGTGGCCATCGAGGCCGGTGATGGCGATCATGCTGTGCACAGAGTCAGCAGCTGGACAGAACTAACAGATAAGAAGAGCCAGCTGCCTAGAAGAGCAATAAAAGCAGCACGGTACGTACTCTGCAACGACGGGTGTAGTCAGACGCCGGCGTGTACAGCTGTGTGAAGCCAAAGAAGTGCTGGTCGAAGTTGATGTCTGTGTCGCCCATCTCCATCTGCCACTCGCCCAGCGGATCGGCCGTCAGCGCTGACAGGAACGCAGGCAGCCCGCCACGGCACTCCACCAGCGCGACCTTTTCCTCGTTGTTGTAGCACGAGGGCACAACAGCCACTCTGACGTTTATCTTCGCCTTCTCTTCATTCGTCAGGTCGTCGCTGATAGCGGCCTTGAGCGA